>JAPZDV010000025.1:3372425-3413194 GCA_029814665.1 Acanthurus lineatus | reverse complement strand
TATTAAGATGCTTAAAAAGAGGAATAATTTGGAAAGTTGTGAAGACAATCAGAAAAGAGTTTTTTCTCTAAATAGTTTTCACTGTCTATTAATCTGCTAAATATCTTCTCTGTGAACAGTTTTGTCCACAAGATTTTGGAGACTAGATATAAAATCCATATCACAACTTTCTAGAGCTGAAATGACATGTAATACAAATACTGAATGGTTAAAATTCTAAAAGTATCTAACCCTAAAATATTTGAAAACAATGATTAAAAAAATCATAAATTGATTAAGAATTATTCTTCAAGAGATAAAAATATATGTCCAAATTAAAATGTACTTACATATAAAATAATGTGCAAAAAAGACATTGAAATCTTGGTGTAATAGGAAAAAAAGTGGGGGTAAATAATGGGGAACGTGTTGCCCTACTTCCACTTTTGGCCACATGAGGGCAGCGTGACATCATGCTGGTGAGAGAGAGAGACTTATGTATGTTTAAATTGGATTTGTGGTACTGAAACAGAGTCCCTGCTGTAATATTCAAGTCTCCTTTATCTCATCATCTCCATCAGTCTGCTGTTGTAGAGCTGCGCTTCATCAAATCCATATTAACCAGAGGAAAGCTGTTTTACTACGGAGCTACGTAAATCAACTGACTTACCCAAGAGGATGTAACAACACGGTGTAAATACAAATAATAATGTTTGGACTGACACTGTGTCTTTACATCCTGGTATGAAAACACAATGTGATGTGCTTCAGTTTAATTAGGCCGATGCTCCTGATGATGCTAAGCTAATGTGCTAATATATTCAGTTTACACCTTCTAGTTAAAGGACCCAACACTGAGTTTCTTTGCTCACGTGAGAAAAGATGCATTTTGTAATGAATATTCAGAGGAATGACACATGTTTTATATAAGAGGGTTAGAAATAATTTGTTTGTATGTTGGACTTTTATCTAAAAACATCAGCTGTAACTTTTTTTTCTGACCTTTAACTTAAAAAAAAGCGTTCAAAATGTACCAAGCTGCTTTCAAAGCCACAAAATAATGAAATCATAGACAGTAACTAAAAAGGTTAAGCTGAAGCTGAAGCTTTTTACTCAGATCTTCACACAATACATCATTTATGATCCAGCTCCACTGTTTACTGGCTGAACATGCTGTTTTTTCTTCTCTGTTAATTGTCTCATAAACTCAGGCAGATTTTCTTTTTCTTTACAAGTACAAATATGATACTAAAAATAATACTTTCTGACACCTTTCAATGAGGAATGCTAATTTAAGATTCAAGATTTAATATGTTAATTGGTGACCTTTATCTGTTTATCTCTTTATCTCTGCAGCAGTGATTTGTGTGCATGTGTGGCTCGTTTTAAGTGTTTTATCAAAGCGCTCTGGTGTGAACTAATTAGTCAGATCTGGGTCTTCTTTTAAAAGCAGGTATAAACATAAGAAAATGTCTTCTAAATTTGTAAAAATCAACAGGTAAACACTATCTCTGAAGCCTACACGCTCTAAAAAGAATCTACCAAGAGCTAAAAAGGGAAAACTCGTGGACGGTTTGTCCTCACCTGCACCAGCACCTTCCCTCAGCTAACAGGCAGGACCTGTGACACTTCTGACAGAGGTCACGGGGAAAGGTCACGGGCTGCAGGTGCTTACATAGGAGGGTGTGTGTTTGGGGGGGGCTGAACCCTCCACATCCTCATTAGCTGCTGCTGCTTTGAGCCAGCTCTTGGCAATCGGGACAGGTGTAAGTCATCTCATGTGCATTTTGGCCCATCCAGACCGCCGTCCCGTTGGCGTCGGACTCTTGGGCCTTAAGAGAGCGATGCACCTTGGCACAGTAGCTGCTGCTCTCGCGTGCGAACAGCATGGAGGACGCAAGACGGGGGATAAAAAACAAAAGACAAACAAAAAAACGGTGATGTGAGGGTGGCTGGACGACGGAGGGAGGAGGAGGGGCTCTAACTCAAAGTGGGATGGAAACATGAGGAGAGTTTGGATTCATGAATGAGGATTTTTGATCAAAAAAAGGGGGGAATTAAACTCGTGAACTCACCAAGCTAGGTATATCATAGACACTATGAATATGAGGAGCACAAAGGCTCCGGCTGCTACACCGTACACCCACATCTTCAGCTTCCCATCTGTGGAGGAGGAGGCTCGTCAGTTTGTCTGTCTGTTTACACTTCAACACGCCACCGAGAGCTTCACAACACATCAACACAATGCTTCCTCTTGTCCAGTAACACTTTAAATAATACAGCTGGTAACTTACAGGGTCATTAAATTGAATGAATCAGGTTCCAAGAAAATAGTCTGCAACTCCTAACAGGGCTCGTACTGCTTTTTAAAGGTTAAATTTAAGCACTTTTCAAGCACTTTCAAGGTGCTTAAACCAAAAATGTTCAGACTCTTAATGCCTTTATAAAACTGAAAGATGTTAATTAAATTATTTAAAATTCCTTTATACTCACAGCAGCCATTAAAAATTGTCACTTTGTTTATACTGTAAGCTGTGTATTTGAACTTTGTATGTTTTATTTTAACTATTTAAAAGATCAAGATTGCTCATTTTAGTGCTAGAAGACAGTGGATGTGATGACAGGATTTTTGGTCAAATATTGAAAGAATTTTCATTAACACAAGTAACTTTGTAGATGAAATGTCAGATTATGCTGGATTATCAAGTACTTTTCATGAACTAGACCAGGTACATTTTGTAACATCAAGTCAGGGAAATATACTATAAATTATTTGTGTACTAGTAGGACTTTAATCTAAAAACATCTACATTAGGTTAATTGTTCATTCTATTCATAGTCATAATTTTAGACAACAGGAAAAATACTCAGTTTTTTTATTATTATTATTATAAACAATACTACTGTGAGTACCAGTAATTGGATGTGACTGAGACCATTTAATCCATTTAAAAGTACTGAACTTAAACAGAGTTTTAAAGAACTTGATTAAATGGTTAAAATGGTAACTTTCCTTGAGTTTGTCTATTTTGTGTGTTTTATACTCTAACTTTATTGGACAGCTTCAGTTATTTGCTAATTTGTAGAGTCAGTTTATTGACACAAAACACTATCATCTAATTAATAATGTTGTATGTTTATGGATAGATCCAACCAGCCGTGCAAAAAGTAAATAATATTTATCAGTATAAAATGGGCCATCGTGTATAACAAGTACTTTTACTTTCACCACCATTAGAAAATGTTTAATTCATGTGCTGTAGGTTTCACATTATATCAGTGTTTTCAACGTCTACCTGAACTTTAGTTTTGCATCCCATAAGTACACAGTGTTCACAGAAATACCTCTCATTTATTTCTCCCTCTCTCTTTGGAGGAACAGGTGAGCATTTTCTTGTTACCTGATTCATTCAGTGTGATTAGACTGTAAAATGCAGGCTGTGAAACAACTCTCACCTTTAGCTTTTCTGACAAAGAAAAAACACGTTTTAAATCTTACTGTCATGAAGTTTAACAGCCCGAAGTGTGCTGCGAAAAACAAACAAACTACCATTTGGAAGATAAACGATAGGAGGTTTACAGTATGTGATGATGATGGCGTGCGAACGTGGAGGTGGCTGCTCCTGACAGACGCTAACTCAATCTGTTCTGCACTCCTGCATCCTAAATGTTTCTGTTGCTGTCATGCACCAGCGGCCTCGACGCTCCGCGCAGATAAATGTTAATGTACCAGCAGTTCAGATTAGGCGGCGAGGTTCATGAACGCATCAGAGCAGAGTGGAACAGACTGCAAACATGACTGATGCATCTTTGTATTTGAACGTGTCAAGTTTTATTTCATGCACAGCTGCAAGAACAAATGTGTTAAAGCTCATGTTAAGTAGATCCTGTCAGCGCTGAAGCTGCCAAAACACGAACCCGAAGTAAAGCACACCCCGCTGCTGTCATGTGAAAACCTCTTAACTTCACCTCGAGGATTACATGGCTGCAGAAAACAATCCTTCAGGTCACGACGCAACAAACTGCATGCGTGATGATTTACTGACCTTTACGCCGGCAGAATGAGCATTTGTCTACAAGCAGTTGCACATTTGCGGTAAATAAAGATGTTATTTAAACTAATTATCGGCTCAACGCGTTTAATTTCTACTTATTTTGTTGTTGGAGAAGATTAATTACACTGTCAGGCATTTGTAATATTTCCTAAAATATAAACGAACCACGGCTGCAGGCTTTTTTTTTTATGTGGTGGTTTTTGTAATTACAGCTTGACAAGTGGAAAATAGGAGCTTCTGAAAAATACATTAAGGCAGGGTTAGTTACCCAAAACACGACAGTTAAGAGATTAAAAGGTTTTCACTCGACAGCAACAAAACACTGCGTCTCTCTTGTTTTGTAGGTTTTTAATTTTTCCGAGCGTGTCGTGATGATTCATAGTCGTTTGATTGCGTGGACATGAATTTGTTATAAACTGTGTCATGTGGTACTGACCCGGTCCGTAGGGCTGCAGGTACCAGGTCCGCCCGGTGCGTCCGGGCAGGATGGTGGTGGGCAGGGTGGGGTTAATGGCACGACTGGTCTTCACGTCCCCTTTCTTGTCCCCGGCTGTTGGGATCTCCAGGATCGGGATCGGGGCGCACTGATCCAACTGTCCAGCGGGCGACAGCACCTCTGTGAATCCCTCCTCGCACATGCAGATGTTGGCCTGCAGGGGGCAGTGCAGAATCACGTTTGGTTTGAACCGCAGGAACGACACAACCACAAGGGGGGTTTGACTATTTTTGACCTGTTACAGTTTGGTCACACGTTCAATCCCTGCACATCCTCGACTGTTTGTTCAGTGTCTGTTTCATTCATTTAATCCAGATAAAAGCATTTCAGCATGTTTGTGAGTCGTTCATCACACAGAGAGCTGTGTATGTTTCAGCCTCATGGGGTGGACAAAATATTAGAAACACCTGTCAGATATCACGGTGTCACTGTATCAGGGAATGTGGTGTTACATAATTATTATCATTATTTTAAGTTATAATGAACATTAAAGAAATAAAAAAGAAGGTTTTCTGATTATTATAATTCACAAAACATTATGTCTCATGTCTTTCTAAAGATACACATTCAATGCTGCTCAATATACTTAATAAGAGTTTGATTAATAGCAGGATTTTTGTATTAAACTGCATCTCTTACTTAATAAACTGGCAGCTGATTTATGATGCTGGATTGAATCTGTGACCTTAAAGGTCTCAAACTGCTTCTCATCATCTCATTCTGACCTGCTTATTCTCTGCCAACACAGCTGAAAAAAACCAGCCTTTATTGCTAAAAAACTGTTATATACAGAAGGTATTAAAATAGATAAACTTTGGGATTGACCAGCTGCTGAATCTGGTGGATGCTAAACTTATTTTGATGATATCGAAGCGGCACAGTTGAGTGACACTACAGGAAAATGGATTATACATCTTCGTGCTGCCGTCATTTCAGTCCCTGCTGCATTCAAATTCAATTCTGGCAGCGGTGTGTCACAGAGAGTACAGAGACTGCCATTCATCCAGAGGACACGTGCTCTCAGGTTCCCGTCTTTTTATTGTGTTTTTTAATCCAGTTTTCACTGAAAATCTTCGTCTATGAACCAAATACAAATATTTCTCTACAAGATTCTCATATTTACAGTTAAACTGGTCACATGAGGAAAAACAGCTGCTCACCTCACTGCAGAAGGACTTCGGCATGAGACATGGAGGGTCACAGGAGCTGTTGTCCACAGGAGGGTTCATGGGAGGACAACCTCCTGTGGGGGGGGGGGCAATGGAATTAAATCAAGTACATGATGTTTTTAAAGGAAAACAATGAACATCAGCATCGTTTGTGTGTCCTGTCAGAGAAACTGTGCCATTCTGCTGAGTTTAACACTGAAGAGACAAACAGAAAACTCGTCTCTGCGCAGCCTGAACATTCATCCATTTTTATAAATGAAAAAAAAAAAAATCCATAAGTCTTTATCGATGATGATGCAGCCAGCTTTATTTTTACAACTATTACAACTGAACAGGCTGCCATCGCCCACCAGCTTCACTTCTCACAGAAAATGAGTCTGTTTTTAAAGAACGATGTCTTATATTTCTGACATTTCGTGTAAATCTTACCTCCTACATGAGCCTGCCAATCACTGATGTAAACACACTGTTGAGCTTCAGTGCTGCTGCTGCATCTCAGTTTAACATGAAGGCTGATTCTGCTGCTCTGCTTTCTATTTTTATAATGTTTCAAAACGTTTGACACGGTAAAATAAACCAGAGTCCACCTGAGACCAGTTACATGTCTCCAGAATTAATCCAATTTAACCTCAAACTGATTTAGCTTCCTTTGTTTTTTGACTATTTTTGGTGCTGAAACAATATCTTACTAAAAGTTAGTGAACAGAAAGCAGATCTGCAACAGTTTGAGTTGTTTTCGAGGAAAAATTGTTAAAAAATCTTTTATCTAGCCTCTATGGAGTTAATAATTGCTAGTTTTCTTAATCTTGTTTAATATCAAACTTAATATCTTCGGTTTGTTTACTGCAACTCTGACATATTTGAACTTTTGGAAGCAGTGGTGGGTTATTTTCATATTAGATCAAGAAAATAGTCAGCAGATTGTTCAATAATGAGAATAACTCTCAGTGCCACCCAAAGTGGTGAAATTATCCAGAAATGCACAAGAAACAAACAAGTCAAGCATCAGGGAGCAAAAGTCTATTGAGTCTAATTTTGTTTGGCAGAAATATCATTTTTTCTCTCTTTTCCGCTGCATTTATTCTGACCTCTGGTGTGTCGCATACGAGGAAAATGTGTTTTTGTTCTCATCACAGAGGCGAGTGAGAAGCTGACTTGCTGACCCAGTTCTCCAAAAAAAAAAAAAAAACTTGATAATATTCTCTAAATTAAACTCCACTGCAGGACTCTGAGTGTCTTACCGGTGACATTGAGTCCATCTGAGCGCTGACACCAGATTAAAGGGCGGCTGGAGTTGCCGCCGCTGAACCACTTGTACTCGTAACATTCGCCCCCTGAGAGGAAAATAAAAAAACAATCAACATCCATACAGACGGCACAGTGGGAGTCGGCGGTGAAGACCATTTATCACATGAGTGACAGATTAATAAAGCAGCTGCTAAGTTATGACGGCATAATAGGCTGCTGTCGTTTAATATCACTATCAGTGTGTCTTCACAGAGGGGTCCGGTTCACTGTTTTAATCATCGGCAAGAGCTTTTGCTTAATGACTTTCTATCAATGCTATTATGACTTTATCAATATCTCCATCAGTGCAGCAAATGACCATATTTCCCAGAGGAGCCCTGTGTAACCAATCATCGGTCGGGGCCCGTTCGGCTCGAGGAAAAAGGAACAATTTAACCTCAGACAAAAGGAAGATCTATCCTCCACAGGCCTGGATACTGAATCGCTGCTGCAGCCGATGGCACAGCTCTATCTGCAGCTTCCACGGGACGATTTGTCTGCCGCTCAGACATCTTCACCCTTTATGTTTCTTCACTTTTCCCATTTCTTCCTCCCCTGTTTTTTTTTTTTTCTTTCCACTGGGCTACAGCTGAGGGTCGTTTTTCAAATGTGTCGAGTTATCAGTGAATCACTCACTTCCCACCGTTTTTTTTTTATGAGCAGATAGGAGTTTTACTGCTATAGAAACGTTTCTTAGAAGAAAAGCCGCTCTGGAAGTAGAAATAAAGTCAGGACTGGGGTTAGCTAAAATTTATCACAGGTTTCTCAAACATAACTGAGCAGCAAGAAAGGAAAAAAAAGCTGATTTTCAAGCCTGTTAACCCTAAAAAAGATTCATTATGACCAGGTTGATACACATGAACTGTATTTAGATTAAACTTTAACATCAACATGGTTTAATATGTGACGGTTACACACATTCACACACCAACGAGGAGGAGTTTAAGGCCGTGCTGTCAAAAATCAATGGTCACTAATGACTGAAAAAAGTAATTACCCTTCAGGTTTGCAGGTTAGAGACTGTAGGAAATATTAATGGAGTTAAGCTGAACTCTCTGTTTCATTTTCTTCCATACAAGTAAAACCAGCAGATGAAAGTGTGCTTATATCCAATTAAATACATCAACATCTACAAAACGATCATCAGGCTCACATTTGTGCTTTTCGGTAAAATATCTGGAAATATATTGAATAAATGATCAGAAAACTACGAGATATTATTGATTGCACAAATGGATGTCATTACAGCCTCTCAAAAGTGAAGCCCAAACATCTTGACTGCCCCCTGGTGTCTGGCTGCAGTATAGGTAATAAGCCTGCCCTTCCATTATAGCAAATAGGTCAAGGGTCAAACCGAATAATCATCATTTATGTCAATTACTTTTCCCCCAAGGATGGTTTCTATCATTTTAATAGTTTTTATCAAGCTGCTGTTTGTTCAAGAGTTTATTTTTCTGACAAGTTTGGTTTAACATTATGTTTGACAGCTTTTATTAACCCACAGTTGAGTCACTGGACTCTAATAGCAGGACTGTGATACTGCAGCGCCATCTGCTGGTCAATATTCTGCAGAATCTGGTTACAAATGACGTTATCAGTCAAAGATGGCAGCGTCTGTTTCATGGATATTTCGGCTCTATTTTTTTCACATTGGGGGGAAACCCTTATGTGATCGCTTCTCTTTTTAACTAAAAGCATCCTCAAGTATAAATTAAATTTCTTAAAGAAAATAACTGCAAAACTTATGCCACTCCCATCAGAGTCAAGTGTACATGTTGAGTGCTAATTCAGTGTTAACAGGCTCAACCAAGGTGGTCAACATCAGCCTGCTAGCATCATCATAGTGAGCATATTAGCATGCTAATGTTAGCATGAAGCTCAAAGCAGCACTGTGCATTGAACATGGCTGCTGACTCCTTGACATGTTATAAAAGCAAACTCTTCTCCACTCAGTTTTTCTTTTAACATTTCCTTTGGACTCTCAGTGATTCGGATGACTTGCATTCAGATCATCTTCTGACTGAAGAAAAGGTGGATATGCTGTCAACAGCCTGTAGTTACATTTAATTACGCTGATAAGTAGAATAACTGGCACTGTGTGATGCTAAACTTGCATTATATTACAGACTAATATCATGATGCATCTTACTGTAGATTTTCATTCAGTTAAGATGCAAAAACTGACAGATGTAACAGCTGACGACAGACAAGCTTCAGTCACTAATAACATCACTAGTGTTACTATAACTGGGCACATTAGCGACTACAAGCCGGATATTAAAGTGTGGGACAAGCAGAGTCGAGATGACAGGAGGACACAGAAGCCAGTGGGGAGAGAGAGAGACAGGAAAGTGTGGGAAGACAGACAGAAGTATGACACACAGCAAAGATCCCTCAGCCGGGTATCAAAGCGGTTCTGCCGTATCTGCCTGAACCATTAGGCTACCAGGGCGCCCCCACAAAAGTCATTTTTAATGTACCTATTTGATCTATCTCCCTCTGTCCCCAGCCTCCCTTTTCCTCATCAGCACCCTCCTCCTTCCTCCACTCTCTCTTCCTCCTCCGCCTTCACTGGTCTTGACTACTCCTCCTCCACCCCCACCCCCCCCATGCTTGGAGTGCTGCTGTGAAACCAGGTCAGGCTACTGAAGGATGCTGCGGGGCTGTGTACAGTAGCCAGGGAGGGCGGGGAGGGAAGCGTGGGAGGAGATGGGAGGAGGGCGGCTGCTCTGCAGACGGAGCCCGTGGCTACTGTGATAGTGGAGCTTTTGGCGGTGCTGGTGATTCACAACCCATATTGCACCTAATGGATGATGAACGCGCCTGGGGACCCTCAGATACCATAACGGTTAATGAGTGTGGGGGCTTCTTCGGTTTAGAGGTCTGACTCAAGAAATCCCAACAGGGAGAGCGCCAATTGACCCAGTGTACACAGGGAGAAATCAGAGGGACGGCGATGGTTAGCGCTTTATTTTTTCTCTTTTTTTTTGTCGTATTTTTAGCCCCACACGGGTCAGACCGAGTCCAGATCTCCAGGTTTCTCTCTGCGGGTTTCATCCACTGTTCCAGTTTCATCTGACAGTCCATCATGGAAAACAGATGGATGGAAACTTAACAGCCTGCAGGTGTGACCCTGAAAGTGTCTTTCCATGTTTGCCCCCCCTGATGGACTAAGAAGCTCTTCATCATGTTCCCCTGCCTCCGACTCAAACTGAGCCTGACCTCAGCTCTCCGTGTTTACACAAGATACAAACATGTAGGTACAATAAAAGGCTGAATGCAGACAGAGTTTGGAGCTGCAGGGTTTTTTGATTCAGATGCTCTGAAACTTCACCAGTCAAAGGGAGTTTGCTCACCTGTGCAGGGCTGAGACTCCCAGGCCTGATCAGGGCAGAGCTGCAGGTTTTCAGGCTCCTGAGCCAGCACGGCTCGAGAGCGAACCTGAACCGAACCGAAGTCCACGCCGGCCCCCTTCACGCAGATGCTCACACACGAGCTCCAGTCCGACCACTCCATCAGGTAGCATTCACCTGCAGGAGCAAGGAGATAAAACAAGACAATGAGACTGTAAATGTAATGTTCACTCCACTGGATGTGTTCGTTTGCAGAGACGATTAATTGTTTCAGTTCATTTCTCGAGCAAAACTTGTTGGATTTCATTTTCTGCAGGAGGACCGGCAGACATCACCTTGGAATAAGCAGCAATTTTTCACTTTGATAGACTAAACAATTAACCAGTAAGTCATAAAAGCAATTGGCAGATTAGTCTGTCGTAAAAATAACTATAAGTTACAATCTCTATTTAACAGCATATGAGAAGTTTGAAGACATTTAGTTTCCAACAAACTAATTATATCTTTGACATGCTGTTTTTTTTTATTTAAACAAACATATTTTCAGAACAAATTGAATTCTGAGCCATGAAATAACAGTCCTGCCACGTAAATCAGCTTTAAATTGATGAATATAAAAATAAAACGGTGCAAAAAATAGACAAAACACAAAACCTGTCAGCAAAAGGGATTAAAAAAAAAGCAAAGATGCATCATTTTAAAAGAAAGAAAATATATATTCATGTTGAAATGAACCAAAACAACCAAAAATATTACAAATTAAACTTCATCTCTCTGGCATCTCGTCAGTCACCATTTCAGTGTTTTTGAAAAAACTGCCCAATAGCCTGTAAACAATTGTTTGCCTCCAGCTGTATCACAGATCTGATAATTTCCTGTCAGCCTGAATCCACGGCCTCACGTCCTCATGCAGACTCGTCAGGTCGGCTCTTGAAACAAAAAGGTGACCTGCTTTTGCATTGCAGCCTGCAACAGAAGCCTCACAACTGAATTTACTTCATTACAAGTGTTTTATTCTATTTTCTCAACTCATTTTATTGTATTTTATTCTTGTGTTGTACCTTCTTGTTTTGTCTCGTTTCCTTTTGTTTCAGTTTTCAAAGAACTGAGGTAAAAACACCTGCATTGCAGCTTCAGTGTGGGTGTCCTGGTGGAGATCAGATCTTGAACTATGGTGGAACTAAAGCAATGTTTTACATATTTATCCTCGGATGAGAAGAGTTTAATCTGAGTGAGATGTTAAGGTGTGCGGCGGAAGATTCAGGACGTGTATTTTAAATCTCGCAGCATGATGGCTGAGACGCTTTGAAGAGTTTCGGCAGCAGAAAGGTTCGAGTTTGAAACGCAGGTCGGTTTGGTTTTGATCACAGCTGACAACTGCAGCTCATCACACAGCAGGGGAAATAGAAACACGGGTCAGGGGTGCTGGTGCATGAAAGTGTGTGTGAGTGTGAGTGTGTGTGTGCATGTGTGTGTGTGTGTGTGCATGTGTGCATGCGACCTGTCAGAATTCCCAGGCTGTTCCCGGTCCTGCACAAACAGTCCTTGAATATCCTCCCAAACCAGCGCACAGCAGCTCCCTGCACAGACAGCAGTGTGTGCTTTTGATTGCCGTTTGATACTTCAGCGCTCCTGCAGTTTGGCAAAAGGGGTTGGACCGACTTGTTATCTAGGGCAGCGTCTCTCAGTGTTTTCCATCTAAGGGACCAGCAGACGTCTGATGAGGTTTTTTTTCCCCCCCTCCTTTACGAAAAGAGAAATCCGTCGGTGGAAACACATGCTGCCTGCTCCTAAAATATAGAGTAAATTCAAACTGTGGGCCTTTTCATCGAGCTGCTGTGGGTTGGGGAAAAAAAGGGTTTAGTTTTTTTCTCCTCCTTTATATTTTAGAGAGATTAAATGATGAACGATCAATGATGAACCAAAATAGACACTGAGCACTTTGGAAATGAACTCCACGTTTGTATTTTGTCTTTTGGCAGAAGCGAGGAACAATAATTCTCCCTTCAGGGACCCGCTGAAACAGAAAGTAACAGATTTATATTTAAGCTGCACTGTGCGAAAATACACTCTTCTTATCAAGCTGAGTCATAAATTAGGAACTCGGTATCTTATCTTTTCTTATTGAAATGTTGTAGATTTGCCCTATTTATTACGCAAAGAAAAGACTCATGTTCACTTCTCTATGGGATCTGTTTCTGTATGTTATCTGGATGATAAATGCAAAGTGTAAATGCGCTGTGACGGCATCAGGATGTGGTCAAGTTCGCGTTGATCTGAGTCTGATGTGAATAAAACTCACAGAAAGAGCTGGAATTGATACACAAAACAACATTGATGCAGATATCTGTTTTAAAGTTAAGTATGTCAAATTGTTGTCGAAATTTATGGAGTTAGCAAGTGAGAAGACTGATATTACTGTCTACTCTGTGCCTTGTAAGTAAAGGATGTTTAACAAAACTGCATGGAGAAATGTAGATAATGCAGGTAAGGAACGATAAACTCTGAGCTGCTGATCTGCTACATAAACTTGTGTAGTTTTGATTTCCTACATGTGGTCGCTAGTTTTACTGTGTGTTGGGATAAACTAACACAATAGTTTTTATACGAAAGTAGAAAGGAAAAACTAATGTATGACATTAATAAATTGTGCAAGAGGGAAGCAAAAATTAGATTTTGTTCCCCTTCAGTTACTCAGACGCAGACTTTTTGCGACACTGATGCTGCCTCAGTGAGAAAAACAACATATTTAATATTTTAAGTGTAAACACAAATACAAGACCTGATTGTTTATTATCTGGATAATGTATGAACCTGAGGGCTTTCTCTGGTTATCAGATCGTAACTGCATGATTATTGTGGCCTAAAGAATTCAAGATAATGTTGTTATCATGATATCAGTAAAAAAAGAAAAAATTATCAGTTAAATTCATCTTTAACTTTTTTTATCAAGTGTTTTAAATCTTTTGGTTAATTAATTAAACCTAAATTGGGATTGCAGGGAGGTTTTGAGAGTCTGTATCCATAACAAAAGAACAATTACACATAATAAGTTTTTAGTTTTACAGCAGGTGACAACCAGCGTTCAGGGAGAATAAAAGCAAAAATGGAACGAAAACAGAAATGATTAAAAATTATTTTAAAGAATTATCAAAAATCATTTAAAAAATATTAAAAAGTAGCTGCATAATGTGCAAGATAATATCATGTGTGTGTTATTAACACTGTATCAATATTCCCATTTTAAATATGACAGTTATTGTTGATGCTGATGACTTGCAGCACATCTAATCTGGATCCCTTTTAAACATCAGGTGTAAACAGGTTATTATGAGCAGCAGTATGTCCCGGCTGCAGCCTCAGACTCTGACGAGCGTCGCTGTGGTTGTGGTTGCGGTTGTGGGAGGGGCAGCGAAGCGTCGGGGCTGCAGTCCAGCAGCTGTTGGGCAGAGCTCACCTGTCTGCTCTGCTCCCCCCCTGCAAAGCCACATCAAACCCAGCAGCTGACAAGCTTCTGTCACAAAACCTGACGACAACTCATCAGACCAGACCTTTGAAGTGATAATCCCATCTGTGAGATTCTCCCCCTGCCATTTTCAGTGGGGGGTTCTGGGGGGTTGACGTCCTCGGTGCTAAGCTGATATTGTGCTGTTTGTGCACTGCAGTGCTGTGACACCACCTGTAAATCTAAGTATTGATTGTATTGACGAAGGCCTCAGTGGACACAACAGTTAAAGCTGCTGCTGCTAATTACCTGCATGTTTAACTTATTCAGGCCAAAATGCTTTTAGTGCTGCTGAGGAGAGTTCGTCACTGTTAGGAGCTGCAACACCAAACGGTACAAAAGTTTGGCCATATTGTTGTTTATTAAGAAAGAATGTGGTCGTGCAAAAGCTGAATTTGCAGTAACACCAAATTTATATCCTAAGATATATTAAAAAAAAGGAAGGAGCATCAGGAAATAAAGCCTGGCTGTCTCTGCGGTGGACGTAATAAAAAGTTTAATTAATTTAATTTGAATCTCCCTCTTGCTTTATTAATCAATGACATCGAACAGGAAAAATGTTCATTTGAAAATGTTATGGAGCATGACTTCAGAACCAGGAAGCTGCACACAATAAGCAGCGAGCTCTGTGGTCTCCTGAGTGTGAAGAGTAATGTATTTGAAGGTGGAGTTGGTGTGTGAAGGCGACCGTGAAGGATGGAGGGGGTCGACGTCCGGCAGTCAACTGAGGAGAAAGATTGATACGCTTCTGGTTTTAAGATTTTTACTCCATTTGGACAAATTGGAAGGCACATTAGGCTCAAACTGCCACATGGGTTTGTAACTCTGCTAACCGTTTTGCTTTAAACCACTCGAGAATTAAATTAATCTACGCATCTGTGTGCTGAGTATTTCACAGGCTTTGCTCTGCGTGGTCGTATATCATGTAAATCGTGACAGATGTCCAGCTCAGCATCGAGACGCAGCCAAAAAGTCATCCTGTGCAGGTCGAGCGAGCGCTGACGCTGCCAGGTTTGACGGTTTGTGACCTGCTGAGGCTACCCGAGCTGAAAATGTGTGCACACATGGCTCTCTAACAAGCTTTGGGTGAGAGCTTCAACCAAATGACAACATGGCATCAGTCTTGTTTTGGGTTTTATTCTACAGTTCAGCTGCTCAATAACCCTGCATGTGCAGTTCAGGTTGCATTTATACCAAATAACACTTAAAAAAGAGTGCAACCTTTTTCCACAGCTTATAAAGAAAGCAGCATGTAAAAAGATGGATGATATGACTGAAATATGGGTTGTGAAAACATTTAATGTCATTTAAAGTGGTTATTATTATGCTCGTGTTTGTCCGGTTGATACTTTTCTGGCCAGTTTTGGTTTCATTAGTTCATTGATGCTCAAAAAAAGGGGGTGTGGCTTCATGATTGACAGCTAACCTGTGAGGGAGTGTGACAGGTGTGTGAACAGACCTCAAGATGCCTGTTTCAGGTACATTTTGGCTTTATTTTTGTCCTGTGGGAGGAAGTGAAGACACACAACTCATATCTTTTTACTGTCATTTTTCACAGCACTTCGGCTGAGCTTTGAATCTTCTGTGCTCAGAGGATTGTGTGTTTTTAACTGCAGTCCAAACACCAAACAAACAACGACAATAATGTGTGGATTGTGTGAGTCAGTGTGTTTCTCTGCTGTAACATAAGCTCAAACTGTTAGCATTTCCTGCCAGCTAGCATCACATTGACTGTACAGTGTTTAGTCATCATGGATGTTGTCGAGTTCATGGGAACATTAGTGGCTGAGTGCAGATATTCACCGGATTTCAGGAAGTTACAACCAACAACAACAAAGTTTTGCAAGATAAACACATCTATTAGTCCTCCTTCAGCCTTTTTCTCCAGTAATGTTTAAAGTGAAAATGTTCTGTTTGAAATTACAGACCAGTATTAAAGCTAACAGTCTGATGTGACAAAAAAATACTGATTTTACTTCTTTTTTGTTGTTTTTACTGAGAGCTAACTTGCTTCAGGCTGAAATACCAGAAAAATGCTGCTTCTTTTGTTGACTTGACTCCAACACTTTTCCTTGTTCACGCAGCTTTAGTTTGTGTGTAGCTGATAAAATCTGCTAATTACAGCTGTCATTCCTTCAGCGGTATCGACAGTTAACGGTTAGAGATGAAATGCTGTGTTCTCAGAGAGCCGCTGTGTCAAAAATACACATTTTAAGTTATAATTAGGCTGTTATCTGTTGTCTTCTTTTATACTAAACTGCATCTGTGATGTGCAGCACTTCTTCTGTTTACTTCTTTTTAAATTCTTTTAAAGCTCGACTCTGTTCTTTGAGTGTAAGTTTTTGACGTCCCTGGTTGTGTTTCTAATTTAACGCCTTTTACACTTCATGTAAATCACTTTAAGTTTCCTTTGTGTGTAAAATGTGCAACATTAGCTGCCTTACAGGGCGTGTACAAAGTATGGCGCTTCACCTCGTTTCACATGAGCCTCGCCTATAATCGACGTCGAGAAAACACTTCTTCAATCTGTTCTCCTTGGTAATCAGTGTCTCCATTCATATGTGAGGTGAATAAATGCATAAAATCTATTGTCATTTACAGCAGATTGTTATTCAGTGAGACGGTGGCTCAGCTTGCCATCTTCTCTGTTTTTATAAGCCCTGAAGGTTTTTGTTATCTCGCCCACACAGATTATTGATTGCACCTCTTTTTCTGTGCTGCTTTATCTCTGTCTTTGTCTGCGTGTGTGTGTGTGTGTGTTTTAATCACTTTGCTTCCATGTTTCTTCACTGTACAAATGGAAGAAATTGAATTAAAGGGGTCACAGCTTTCATTTGGAGTCGCCTCTCGCTCTTTTTTTTTCTTTTCTATCCCACAGTAAGAGCAGGTGGTCGAAATAGTTTGAGGTTTCCACTTAAAAACAGAGAACGGTTCCTGACAGCAGCGCCTGTGGCTTGGCCAGACGCTTCGACAAACACGGCTAACAGCGCTCTTGCGGGTGGGAGGCCTGTGAGGTTTCCTCTGCTGACCGCCGCTCCTGTGTTTTACACTCCTCATGTGAAACTTCTCACTGTGAGGCGAAGACGAGTGGCTGCCCACTGATATCTAAGCTCCTTCATGGCCAGAGCCGAGGACAGACACGAGGAAAGAAACTGGGGGGGAAAAAATGGAGAAACTTGGCCGAAAATTTGCATGTAGAATGTAACGGAGACTTTCAGCTTCAGCAGAGGAAAGCTGAAGAAGCAGAAAGCTCTGATTTGCTTCAGGCAACGAAATGAAGAACCTACCAGTAAATTTAACTCGCACAGACCGGCACAGTTACAGAAAGCATCTGTCGTAATGTAGTCCCTTTATTCTGCCTTCAGGTGAGCTCCTACTTCTGATTTCAGAGTTCATGATGGTTTTCGAGTGCCAGTCATTAAAGGAAATGAAATTCAAACCCGTGACAAAAGTATTTTTAGTGTCTTGCTTTTTGATATGAATCGAACCGCTGACAGACGTTGAGTGTGTTGAACAGTGACGTCTGTGTTCTGCTGGATGAAGCTGAGAGCAGCTCTGCAATGCAAAACAGAGCCCAGTGGTTCC
Organism: Acanthurus lineatus; assembly: GCA_029814665.1. Lineage (NCBI taxonomy): Eukaryota > Metazoa > Chordata > Actinopteri > Acanthuriformes > Acanthuridae > Acanthurus > Acanthurus lineatus. Next base: position 3,395,765 of record JAPZDV010000025.1, on the reverse strand, counting down.
CTCTCTTGATTGCGTTCTTGATGAACAAACACCAGTTTTACTTTATTTTTATAAACGTTGGCTTCACCTGAGCTTTTCAAAATGCAGACAAGATGCCTCAATGTGTGTGTGTGTGTGTTTTTTTTATTTTTAAATATAATATTGACAGAAAAACGTGGACAGATGAAACATTTTAAGCATCAGGGCAGAAAAAAAAGACTTTGAATAGATGTTGAGTGTTTTGACAGAAGAAAGAAGTCAGCTGTGTGTTTGTGTGTTTGTGCAGCTCATAGCTTGTTTCCTGTGTCTGTAAGCTGGCGACTGTCGTTATCGAGCAAACATTACTTATTTTAATCGCCTGGATTGATATTCTGCTTGTCCTGAATGTGTAACAGGCAGCGAAATACACTTATTCAACACTGTATTGACTGAACATTTTTGCTAGTTTGGGTCCCAGGGAGACGTAATTTTCTCCTTTGGGTCTGAAGCTGAGGGACTAAACTAGCTAAAAATACATCTAATGCATCACTGCTGTTCTTCCCTTTTGTTTGTGTCTCAGAATAATTATTTAGAATAATTATGTAGCATGCAAATACACAAAATAATTGATTTATTTTAATCACATTTTAATTAAAAAATGCTGCTGATTCATTTGGGTCTTAAAGTTTTGCATCGTCTGCCTGTTCAGATACAGATTGCATCGTCTAAGAAAGAGTTCTGATTCCTGACTGAGGTTCCTCCTGCAGCACAGGAGCACAGGTGTGTTTTTACCTGGACAGGGGAGAACGCAGGCCTCCTTCAGTCTGATCTGCTTGTCCCCGTCGACCGCCATCTCCAGGCTGCTGCACAGCTCCTCGTCCACCAGGCTGCCGTCGCCGTCGCCCGAGCCGTCCGACACGAAGCAGGACAGGTTTCTGTAGCGAATGCCGTGTCCGCACACCACATTCTGACGGAGGACGAAGGTGGAGGATGATGAGTTACCTCACTGAGACATGGGTGACGGCATGACAATAGTAATTTATAGCTTTGGCTGAAGGTCTTGTGATTTTTAATGACTCCAAGTCATACTGAAGTAAAAGCACTGAATCAGAATCTAAAAAAAAAGTTAACTTTTATGTCAAAATGAGTGGATTTTAATTAACAACAGCTTTGAAAGTAAATATTCATGTCAGCAATGAGAGCAAATGACACTTTAAAGCTCCTTAAAGCCACAGTCTGCTGCTGATAAATACAACATTAAAAAGAGTTAAAGCTAATTATGTTAAATGTCACCGTCCCTTATTGATTTAATATTAGAATATTGATATGAAGTCACAAAGAGAGTTTGAAGCTTAATCAGGAAAATGTTATTGATATTCTGTAAATGAAAACGCTGTAATTTAAACCACTTTTTAATTACCTGACTGATGGACAGTAAACTCTCTGAAGTTTTATAAATATGTAATTAAAATCTGCACAAAAAATGCTCAGTATTTTCCCGTCTGCAAACACGTTTTGTTGGCAAAGTTTCATTCAGTTCATCAGCAGAAAAGCTGGCAAGTCATCAGTCGACATCAATCACTGCTGGAGACGCTCGAACAGTTTGTGTTTTAATGCTTAAAAAAGCCATTTTTTAACTTCACTGACTTCAACAAGTCGAGTTCAGACTCTTTTTTTCCTGTTCGACACAAATCAGATTGTTAACAGCTTGAATTGAAATTAAAATACTATTAAATTCCTTTAAAATAAATGAATGAATAACTAATAATTGATAGTTTTTATTCATTTTTAGTTATATAAATATATAGATGTAGAAGGGGGCTAATATGCTAACACAGATACTTCCTGTTGAGGCCATGAACTTATCAATCAACCCTTGTATTATATTTCGTTAGTTTTGGGGGGGTTCACAGTGTTTTTACGGGCACAAAGGAGTTACAGGAAAATGAAAAATAATAAAATCCAAGGTTACTGTTTTTTTTTAGTTAAATTTCATTGATCAGCTTCATGTTTGCTGTCCACTCTCATACCTTCATGTCAGAGTCTGCAGGTCTTTGAAGAATAACCACCTGACCTGCAGATATCCTGTGCTAATGAGTAAATAATAAGGATCAGAGTGCATTGTGGGTACATGCTGACCTCAGTAAGATGCAGTTAAACAACATCTCTCTCTCTCTGTCTCCGTTTCTTACTGTCACACAAACGAGGAAGGCCGAGATTATTGGACACTGGACGGAGTTAACGGAGAGGAACAAATGACCTAAATGAACACTGAGAGGTGACACCCCCACCCCCCCAATAAAACTGCACCTGTGCTCGCAAACTTTTCTGTTATGTCATAAAGGGATGCAGCGGATTGCTTTAATGATCCAACCTCGTGGCACACGATGCAAAATGAAGTGCAAAGGCGGCCAAATTTATCGGCAAAAGTATCCGATTACACTAATGTATCAGCACTAAATGGGCCTCATATTGATTTTTACTGTCCGTCTCACATAATAACTGCATGAGCTGGGATTTGATGGGGTTGTTGATCAGAAATAAAAGACTCCATGATTATATTTTTTTTTGCAAGGTGCTGAGATTTCTGTCTTCAAAAATCCACTTTTTTTGGCTCAAATTCTTGTGCGTATTGATCCGGGCAGAGCCGGCGCCTGTCAGGGCTGCTTTTCTACCAGCTGACACAAGTCTGAACCGTCATCAATAATAAATGCCACCGGGTTTATCGACGTACCTCCACCCTGCACTCCGACCAGGGGCTGTACTGCCAGCGGTAGCAGGGTCGGACGGGGCACGGCTTCCACTGCTCCATCTGGGAGGGGCAGGGCCGGCCGTCGCCCTGAGAGGCCTGGACCACCGAGCGCCGCCGCCACATCTTACCTGGAGACAAACACACAGGAAGTGACATAATCATGTATTATTTCTCATTTAACTCTCACTCCTTCCACATGAGATGTTTAAGATTTGTTTTGGCATGACTGTGCTGCTTCAACTGTATGTTGAATGAAACTATTATTTTTTCTATAATAAAACTAAGCGGCACTCAGGCTGTAATAACAGCAACAAAGCTCCGACTGAGTCTCAGTCATGGTGTTAAAAACTCGAGTCTTGTGGTTTACCAGCATGACAGAATATAAATGTTCAGCTGCTCTTCTCGAGGTTTTGATTTCTTCCTGAAACAATGCAGCCACTCTGAGTGCCAGGTGGTGTGTTTTCTGTGTTTTCTGCACATAAATTATTGGGCACATGCACTCACCGCCGTGGTTCGCCACATCGCAGTCATCCATTTCCCTCCTTAAACAGCTCGTTTTAAATGCATGTGTTTTGTTCTGAATGCACTCAATTAAGACTCCTGCGCACGAGAGCACTTACTTCACTTAACGGAGCGGGTTTTTTTTCGTAATGGGCTCAAACGCTGCACATTTCACTCCGCCAACTTGACTCTTTGGTTCACTTGAGTAAAACGGCTCTTTCTTCCACATCAATCGACAAACTCTCTTCAGATCAATCCAGCAGGTTACAACTGCTAAAACCTCACAGGCTGTCTGATTTAAGTGCACGACTGATGCTATGAACCAGCTGGCCGGAAAACTCCACACATATTTTTAAAAATGCAACCTTTGCCGTCTACCTGTTTTAGAGCACCCACTCTGAAATCTCTAAACCCTTCATTTGTTGCACGTCCCACCTTCATTTTCATGCCGCCTAGCCGGCAATCTGCTCACCTCATAACACACCTTTGCCAGCTTACGGCACCTTTCAGCACATAAAGCACAAATCAGCCATCCCACACACACACACACTCACACACACACACACACGCACACACACTCACACACTGTAAAACCTCATATCATATTCCAACAACTGCACATCCCACACACACACACACACACATGAAATAAAGCCGCCTCTTGCTCCTTTAGCCTTTCTTTTAACTTTTATCTTATTCCTTGTGATTTAGCAACAATCGCTGGAGCATCTGTTTTTCCCAAAGCGCCCCCCCAGCCCCGAGGAGCAGGAAGATATAATGGGACAGAATCAATTGTGTGAAAAGCCGGAACAACATTCAGGCAACAGGAGGACAAATTTCAGCGGCCATTTGGGACGACAGCAGCATCTCTTAAACAAACACTTCCTCTCTGTTGCTTCTGTGAGCTTTTCTGGCCAGATGCCTCCGGGGGGGGGGAGCAGGGAGTGTGTGATATAGGACTTTTTTTAGTTAACTAAGTACGTTTTGCTGAGGATGCATGTTTATACTCTGCAGCATCACGCTTTAGCAGACACACACACACACACACAGGCGCAGAAAACTGTTGATGCGACGGGTCCTAACAAAGAGAGCTGAGACGAGAAGGACTGCGCGTGGAAATGCTTGTTAAAGCTTCATGTGTTCAGGCTCCTCCGGACATGTTTGGTTTACTTGTACTCTGATGTTTCATGTTCATACATGTGTGCACTTCCATCTCGGGGGCTGTGAAGAACATTCATCCTTTGCTTCTGAACATCATTTATGTGTTTGAGTTCTGTGTTTTTGTTTCAAGCAGCCAAGAGAGTGTTTACAAAAAGTCACACATGCTCCTCAGTCACAGGTTAATGCAGGAAAATGTCCATGTGTGCAAGAAACGTCATCTATAGTATCAAACTTTATTGTTTCTTGTGTGTTAAAAGGCGGCGAGATCACAGCAAACAAAGTGCAGATGTGTCTGGCATCAGGATTCTGTTTCTTGTAAATGTTTCAAGCTTCAACACACAGTTTACCCTTTATTTTTGTTTCTGTTCCTCTTCTGTAGCTTTGATTGTAACCTGTGGAGATTTTATCTGCAGACGTGTGATTGAGCTGTTTGTGTCTGCGGACGTTCTCATTTTGTTTGTTTGCCCAAAAGGAAACATGCCAGGAAACTTAGCAAAGGGCCGACAAACGCAGAGCAGAGGAAGACTGCAAGCTAGAAAACAATCCAAACCATGAAAAAACAACACAGGGTTTAAAATGTTCAAAAAAAAATCACCTCTGCAAATGTTTTATGTGGAGGAAGATTGTTTTTTTGACCTCGAGGATGCACAGAGTGATTGGTGGGTGAGAGAATGTAAGCAAACTTTTGCTTCTTTACAAGAAAACAACACAAATTTGTTGACATCACTTCGTTTCAGGCCGCCTGACGGCATCAGAAACGGTCAGAAGAGCCGCAGAATTTCACCAAAACAGAACATTCTTGATGCCTCGTGCGTCGTCTCAGTCATGTTTCTCAAAAATGAACTTCTGAGAAACGTGTCTCCTGCTGTGAAATGATTGGTTTCATATCATGAGTTTACAGGAAAGAACTGACTGCAGATCAGTGAGGCTTCAGAGGCTCAGCAGTGATCAGCGGTGATCAGCGGTGATCAGCGGTCAGGGGAGGCAGAGCTTCATCGAAATTACACACTTGTATCTGTTACTATGAAATGTTTATTGGTTTTTCTCATGATTTCATGAACTCCAGTTGAAAAACTAATGAAAAATGTTGTTTTCAGCTTCTTAAAGACGACATACTGACACAATGTGGATGTTATCTGCAGTCTGAAAGACTTTTTTCTGGCTCGCTGCTTGCACTTTTTTTAAGCACAGATAGCTTAACCGTGTCAGTCAGCACTCATATTTCTGACTTAAAAAGACTTTCAACAGAGCTGTGGTTGATAATAGGAAACAGACACCTGACCTGCTGGATCTTATTCAACTGAATGAGGCGAAAAATGACAAAGATTTCAAACAGACTAGAACCAAAACACGGACAGTTTGTGTGGCTGCAGCCGGGAAGCTTTTTTTGCCTTCAGTACCTGAAGTTACCTTTCTTCCAACAGTGACAGTGTGTGGGTGACAAGTGTGTGGTTTTTCTGTAAATCTTCTATATAAAACATGCATCAGAAATGATTATCACATTTTCTGTCACAGTTATTCTCTTGCTTTCACTCTTTATCGGAGTTTATTGCCTTACTGTGTTGCAGAAGTCTTAAATACGTGACTCATTGTCGGCTAAAAGTGTCCATAAACAGGTTTGACGGTGCATCTGCTGAAGGTCACGCTGAAGGTCGCTGCCTTTTCCAGGTGACAGTTTTTGTTACTGAGGCTAAACTTGTTTGAGCTGAATTTCTGCTCCTTGTTATCTGTTGAAAATGTGATAACTTAATGCTCAGCCTGGAAAATCTGGCAGCATTTTTTATATCACGTCTTTAAAGTTTTTATAGACTCGCTTTAATGCAAGTATGCTTTATTATCTGTCCCTGAGCTCCTGTTTTATGCACTGCACTCTTTTTTCTTCTTTGTTGTTTGCTTTTCTTTACTTGCTTTTCCTTTTGCAGTGATTTTTATCTAATTACTGCACGTGAGGAGAGGAATATAAGTACATATCAGTGAAGTGATCACTGAGGTCTGATGATGAAGAGGTGACCTTGTGTTTAGAGAAGGTTTCTTGTTAGATAAAGGTCACATAATTTTTTTTTCTTGCTGCCTGTCAGCTCTTTGATCAAACTGGAAATTGCTGGAGATGAAAATGTCAGCTAAATGTCAGCAACAGTTTGGACAATTTGAGTTGATCTGAGTCTCTGAAAAACGCCTGATCTGTTTCGTCTCTTACCCTCCAGTCCGCACGTCTGCGAACACTCGGACCAGGCCGACCACTCGGACAGCTGGCAGTTGACGGGACACTCGACCACACATGAGATGTTCATCTGCCATTTCTTCTCCAGGTTCAGCTGCAGCGCAGGTCGGGGAAAAAAAAATTAAGGGGGGATAAATTCAGGACACGTCATCGAATAATTCACAGCACAGCAGACTCAATCTGTCACAGCCAGACAGCAGCTTGACCCCTCAGCACTACAATTCCCAGAAGCCTTTGTTCTGGCAGGGGACAGGCCGCGCTGAGCAGCATCAGACCGGCAGAGCTGGAACATCGAAGCTGCTGTGAAAGCCATTCTGACACAATGTGTTTTTGTGAATGAGCCAGATGATGAAGTGGGCCAAGGGTTAAAAAGCTGTGGGGACGGCTCAGCCACAGCCTGCCGGCTGCAATTACAGAGAGCCGGGACACATTTCGAATGAATAAAGCCCTCAGCCTGGAGCGGCGACAACAATCTCTGCATGGGAATACGAGTAAATATTTCATGTTGCTGCGGGCCTAATAGCACACGAAGGGTACGATAATTTACTGTAATGAGTTATGTGATTTAATTGATTATAAAAATTAGTGCGTCAAACAGGGGAAAAACAAAACTGAACAAAAGGGAAACACAGAAGCGGGAACACTCGAGGAATTTTTGGAAAGTCTCACCTCCTCGCAGAATTTGATGTCGACCGATTTGCCGTCGCTGCGGACGCAGTCGAGCATCCGGGTCTTGATGCCGCCGCCGCACACGGCGTTTGGACTCAGCTGACACGTGCTCCAGTCTGAGGAGAGGCAAAACAAAGTCACACTGATGTTTCGGCTGTTTGTGGTCATAAAAACTGGTAATATAAGTGCATTAGAGTGCTCATAAGACCGCAGAGACCCGCTGAAAAACCAACAACACAGACGATCTCCCACAACGCAGCATCAGCAGAATCGTTCATAAGGTAATATTACATAATGACAGCCATTACAAACACTGTCTCCCGTCCACTGGGCGTCATTAAGTTGAGTGTGTTGAATTTCCTGTGTTTGTCTCACATTAAGAGAGTTAAGATGCTGCCCACAAACAGTCACACAGTCTGATTGAATCTGGAAGATTATTTTCCCCTGGTTGGACTTTGGACGCTGAAACCTGCTGATTTGGGGCTTTTGAAGCTTCATCGACTCTGAACTCACACAAGAACAAGAAAGAGGCATAAAAGACACTGAAAGACACTTCGTAAACACGTTCACACGCTTATAAACACCAGGAATTTTTCTCTGAGCTTCATAAATGCAACTGTAGAAAAGCTCATTTTTTCAGACTGATAACATCTCAGGTTTTTAACATTTTGGGATGTAATTTGGAGTCAAATCTTGAGACACATTTAAAGTCAAACTTCAAGTCCTTAAAACAAAGTTAGATGTCCTCTCCAGGAAAATACAAGTCAAAATGTCTTCCAGGTGCAAATACAGTAAATAATGAAGCTTTAGGGGGGTCATCTTTTTAAAATGTATTGTTTTTTTCTATTTAAAACTGCGTTAGTTGAATTTTTTGGCCACTTGAGGGCAGCAGAAATAAGTAAAGTTTATACAGAAAACTTGTTACTTTAATCGTCCAAAAGATACAAAACGAGATTAGCATGAATCCAGGTTGTGTTTGTGACCAGCTGATGAATCTAAGTCTAATATTTAGTCTGTTTTTAACTATGTTTTTCTCTCCAGTAACTCCTGAGGCAAATAATCAGCTCATGTGGCTGCTGAAAGTCCAGTATGTTCCCCAGCTTGTCACTGGCGTTGCACCCCTGCAGGTTGATGTCGGGCAGGTTGCCTGTGGTTTGTTTAGCAGAGCTTTTTTGCAGCTGATAGCAGTGCTGTGTTGTTGCTCGCTGTGTCTCAAAGTAAGACATTCATATGAGCGATGAGGAGCCAAAACAATGAGCTGAAAGACGATGTGATGAGGGGCTGAGGGGGCTGCAGAGTCCAGTGTTTATTCTCTGTGGGTTCATCACTGCATCACTCCTGTACACACGGCTGTTTAATCCCATGTTAATGCAAAAACATTAAAGTGTGATGCATAATCGAGTCCACAGCTCTGCGAAACTTGCATGCATGCATCTGCAATGACTCAATGAAATGACTGTTTAAAATAATCTCATCATTTTAAATTTTCGAAGACCGCAGTGCATTAAAAAGGCAGGTATCTGAATATGAGTGAGGGATGATTAAAGGTGTTTTTATGATCTTCTGCAGCAGGATATGACCTGCTACCTGCCAGCTAGCAAAGCACACAACTTTGCCACATACAGCAAATATTTACCAGTGTTTGTTGGGTTGCTGCCGTTGATTTTACCCCCCTGGGTGCATGCTGGGAAATGAGGCAGGTGAGAGGGAGCCATGATTTAGACGAGAGCAGTGTGTGAAAGGAGAGGAGCTCATATTCAAGTGACAATAAACCAGCATTTCACTCATGTTCTGCCTCTGTAGTTGGATGTATTTTCAGTTGAGGCGGGATGATGCGGCGCGACCAAACACGAGGAGACGCCGTTCAAAAGCGTTCAAACGCGTCAGCTGTCACGATTTCTTCACACCTCAGAATGAATAAATCGCAGACAGAGAGAAACAACTGTGGTTTGTCTGAGCTTTTTTTTTTTAAAAAAAAAGGGAACACACAGAAACGCTCCGTCGCACCACGTCGCCTCGTGTTCCTTTAAAGGTTGTTTAGCTTACGGTTTTTACATGCTGATATTCAGAGTCCCAGGAAGCAAAAATATGATGTTTTTTTTATATAAAATACCATTTAAATTTTCATATGTTGTATTGACACACTATAAAATTCATTCGCAGCCACGTTGCTGACAAAATAAAACTCTCCTGCCGTCGCTGCAGTGTATCTGATAGATCTCTCCGGATGGATGTTACCGTGCATACAAATGATTCGCCATGCGCTCGCTGATGACTCAGCAGAATGGCGAGCAAGCCATACTTCTACTCTGACTTCAGCTCATTACACTTCTTCTCCCTCTGCCATCCTTCCCATCTGCCCTTACACTGAAAACTTAAATAATGTGTGTGTGTGTGTGTGTGTGCTTTGTTGTGCATTCAGAGTCGGACTTTAAACAGCTTCTGGCTGCTGAAGATCGTTGTCGATAAGAGATGATTATTTTGTCAGCAGAGAGGTCATTGAGGGTTTAGAACGGCTCACTTAAATCCAATATATCTGGCTGCCATCAGTATCCTTTCATGGCGGCATCATGAGGGAGCCGCGTGGCCGAGAGGTCACATTCGAGTTAAATAACCAGGATTTAAACGCAACATCAATACAAGTTTTCCCCCTAAAGAGGCCAAACCTGAGCCCCCTCCCTTCTAAAACAAAACAAAACAAAAAAAAAGAGATTTCTGTGAAGTGGAGAGACAACATTTTATTCCAGACTAAGAGCCCTGACGCCTTTAAAGCCGCAGCGTGCATGCTGCTGTTAAAAACACCACAACAGGGGAGGCATCAGTCATGAAGTGTGCCATCCGCTGACAGAGATGAGTGGCTGTTTTTAGCCGCAGTGAGCTCGTTTGCAAGCTCAACTCAGGGAATTGTGTCTCCTTCTGCCGAGGAGCTTTGTGGCACTCTGGGGACCGAAAATAGGAAGATTGCGACGAGAAAAGAGTGACAGTAAGAGACTGTGAGAGAGACAGCGAGGAGAGGAGTAAAACTGTGAGGGAAGGAGCAGCTCGGATGGTCTCAGCATCAACAAAGCAAACAAAAAAAAAAAGGGGGCGCTTTACCCAATAATAATCTCTGCTGGTATATTATGTACATATATCCTGGGACGCCTGTGAACCCGGCAGCAGGGATTAGATGTCACGTCTCGGCGTAACAACACAAAGAGGAGACGGAGGAGGCGGGTGGGCTGCTTGAGAATGTGGGGCAGCAAACACAACAAATCTAAATGAAATATAAGAGCGCCGACACTCAGTTTTTCATCTGTTCTGAAGTATTTGGCTCCAGTTTTCGGTCGCCTCTGCGCCTCTGTGACATGAGAGTGGAAGGTGTGATATCCTGCAGATTAGACAGAGGAGCTCTGCGTGGTTGCAGGGAAATATTTCTGTTTGAAGCAGAAATAATTAATTCTATTAACAATAAAAGACCACATGAAAGCAGCAGGACCACAGAGACGAGTCGCCCAATGATGAACCTTTAGCAAACGAATCACCTGAGTCTGCAGCTCCTCTCGGCTCAGAGTGAGCTTCAGCTCGTTGTTTATTTAGCTGCTCAGTTCGTAGCTGCTCTGGTTTCACTCTCACTGCTCTCACAGCGTCGTCTTCGGCCCCAGCAGAGAAATGTTTGCAATGAAAAAGCTCTAAAGACTCGCTGAGCGCCACCTGCTCAGCAGCAAACAGCAAAGAGTCGCCGTCAGAGAGAAGCTGGTGATCAGAGAGGCCGAACTTTACGGCCAAATAGTCCGTTTTTTCTTTTAGAAGCTGGTGGAGACAAAACATGGAGCTAAAACGAGTGAATACTTTCACTCTGGGAAAAAAATGAGCAACTTTTTACTGACAAGCAGAGCTGCAACTTAATATTATTTTCATTATTGATGAATGCCAGTTATTTTTTATGATGGTTTTATTAATCATTTATTTTAAAAAAACAGTAAATAAGTGAGAAATGCTCGTTACAGTTTCTCAGAGCCCAGATTGATGACTTTAATTGTTTCTTTTGTGCGACTGCCAGTCTTAATCTCAAAGAGTCGTTAACGCTCATTGATGAAAAAGAAAAAGGATATCTTTTTATTTCGGAGAAAGCAAACTGTTTTATATTTTTGCTTAAAACATGACTTTAACGATTAATTACCCGTCAAAAAAGTTATCAACTAATTTCCTTCAATAAGCTAATGAAATTTTTTGACTTTGGTTGCAGTTCACAGCTGTGAACTGTCAGATGTTTCACACGAGCCTGGCATCTCAGCGCTTTAATAATCGTCTCTGCAGTAAATAAAAGTGAAGCCAAACTGAGATAAAAACCAACAAATGAAAAATTAGTCTGTTATCAGAGAGAAGCTGTGCACTGAAGCTGCGAGTCAGGATGAAAACAGAGCTGTTAAATGAAACATGATCGCTGTGAAACACCAGGTTTGATAAAACACTGTGAGGTTCACAGTTCCTTCACCCTAAAAAACAAAAGTGATCCTGCTGCTGGAAATAAAAAATAGATGAGTCGGTTACTGATTGTTTCGCCTGCTGTTAAGACAGAGGAGCTCGTTCTGAGACGGAGGCAGTTCGCACTGATGTTCTCTCATATCAGGAGCTGTTTTTTGTATTGATGATGTGGTTCAAGTTGAGAAACATTCATCAGACAAACTGCTTCCAGCTTCCATAAACACAAGACATGTGCAGTTGTGTGACTGTGAGGGGTGATTCAAACAAACGGCTGTCTGAGAAGAAGCTTCAGGAGAGCAGAAGTCGGCTGATCGCAGACTTTATGAGGACACGTGCATCGTTTTTATCACCGTGTGCTTCACCTGTGATGTTGTAGAAGTAGTTGAAGCAGTTGAGGTTCAGGCTGCAGGGCTCCTTGTCCGTCGTGTCCGGGCACTGCCTCCCGACGCTGGGCGACCGCAGCGTGTACGCCGTCCGGACTCGGTTGTTGGTTCTGGTGCACGGCTGAAACAGAAACGTATAAAAACACGCTTAAAGAACTGAGTCTGCATCGCAAAGAGTGAGAGAACTAAAGACAGACACGTCACCGAGCTGAGAGGAAGCCTCAAAGCTGCACTGATGTCCATATCTGTTACACAGTAAATGTGATAACTGTGTTAATTTGCCAACTTTGGGATTATTTTCCACCTCATTAGAGCGACGATTCATTAAAATTTCTTATGTCAAGACTTCCTCCCAGAGTCTGCGTGTGCCTGATAGTTTTCTTCCTGTTAAAAATAAAGATCCTCTCCCTCCTCTTCCTCCCTCTTCCTCTCTCTCTCTCCGTCCTGGCACTCCTAGCATGTGGATTTAGATTTTGTTACAGCAGGAAATGACAGGACGGACATTCTGCTGGAATTGTAAACCACCAGATTCTACACGGTCATTGCTTGCAAAAAGAGTTGGGGGACAAAATGACAGCATTTTGAATAACTCCATCGCTGGCGCCATGAATAAAACATGCGAGAAGCCCCGCTGGTGCCACTGCAGACTCCAACTCGAGATTGGAATTGTGGGAAGTCGGTGTGCCGAGCACTCTGGGAGAGAATGGGGTGTGATTAACAATGGCCGGGGCTCTGCTGCGAGAACAGCGGCTGACATCGGAGCAGTTTAAATGGCTTTTTACCTCGAATCAGAGGTGTCGGGGGTGGAGGGGCTGAACAGGATGTTCTGACAGCTGACATTGGAGAATGAAGATTGTATTCCTTGTGATAAAATCGGGGTTGGACGTCTCTTTGCAAATCTTAATTAGCAAAGTCGTAAAACTTTGCATCGGGTCTGAACGGCCTCTAAGGTGACGATGCAGAGGAAGATAAATTCTTACGTTCTTCTCATTTAACCATCAACTTTCAGGCTGAAATAAATATTTATGAACCAATTTCTTGGCAGCTTTGAGTTTCTTCCCGTACGATCTTATAAATCAGTATTTTTCTGGAGTATAACTAATTATTTTCCCTGTCAACCAAATGATGATCACAAACTGGAGGTAATATTTCGAGCCGACTTCATGTTTTCCTCCACATCACCGCTGATGTGCAGAGAGGTGAGTGTGTGTGTCAGAAAAATGTAAATTTGGAAACCTGCTCAGGAGTTTTGAGTCTTTAACATAAATCATCCTCCTTCCCTGTTGAATGCACAGTCAGGCCAGTGTAATATAGATGATGTATAAGCCATTTTTTTCTCCTGCTTCCCAGTTATCTCTTTTTATTCCTCCTTGGTGGACAAGAAATAACCTGTTGACAAAGATTCACACACTGCTCACAATAACACACTGCAGCTACGCTTTGGATTCCTCGAGCCTCAGAGAAAATATTTCTGACAAGAGGAAGATGTCTCGATAAATCTCAGCGGGCTTTGCAGAAATCTGACGTTTTCATATCTACTGTGTGGCAGACAGCCGAGCCGCCGCCTCCTGATCCTGATCCGGGTTCAGCTCTCACCAGGCTGCAGCAGCTCCACGAGCCCCAGTCATTAAGGACGCAGTCCTCGGGGCAGGGCAGCCGGCTCTCCCGGGCCCCCAGGGGCATCTCCTCGGGGTCGCAGAGGTAGTCCTCCACCGCCTCTGACGGCCCGTCTATGGTGTTGAGCATGCACCTGTGGGATTGATGGAGAAACGCCAAGTTTGACCTCATTTTAGCGAAAGAGCAGAAGAAGAGTCAGAGTTGGCAGGAACACGAGGGTCTGATGACCTTTGTGTTCATCAAACCTTCAGGGCAAAGACGTTAATTTTTTATTGAAAATAAATTTAAAAAACACATTTATTTTACATGTATTTGGTTTTGGCAACACAAACTCCACCGTGGATGTAAACACACTTGGCTGTGGCGGCTGGACGACTTAAATATCAGATCGCAAATATCAAATATGCTGCGACCTTTTTCCGACTTCCACACAGCAGAGGAAGTCATTATTTCAGTGTTCGTGCTGTTGTTTCTTTATTTTTAACTCAAACTTACTTTTTCCTCAAATGCTGCTGCCACATTTTTAAGAGAATAAATAAGTAAAAGAGCTTTTTATCCTGCAGCAGACACAATGAAGAGGCTGAAAGTGCCACTATATGCCGTTAATTTCACCTGCTTTAAAGGGCAGAAACTCAGCCGAGGTCATTAGAGTTAATTAGAGGCATTAGACTTGATCGATACCGGGGGTATGGATATTGATGTCTTGTTTGCCAGTGATGTCCTTTTGTCTGTGTTTTTTTTTTTGTAAGTTTGGTTGTTTAAGAGGAACTGGGATGTTTTTGACTCTCTGCCTTCAGGAACCGTCTAATTAAAGTCTTATGAGTCTGACATGGTCTAATCACAGCGTTTGTCTGCATGCAGAGAGCAAAAATCAGGCAGTTCAAACCAAGAGAATTGATTTCTTCCTGTAAACAATGGAGATAATGGAGCACAGCGTGTTTACATGTCACAACTGCTAACTAAGTTTCAGAAAATCTTCACCTGTGCAGGATTTTAAAAGATAATTTTCAGGCGTTTGAGTGCAAACAAAAGGTCAAAATGCTAAAAAAAAAAAATCTAAGTTCTGATTACATACTTGTGGATGATGAATAGACAGAAAAGGGATGAGATGCAGATAGAGTCACAACATGAATGAGTTGATTGGCTGAGGAAAATACTATGAAAAGGGCGGGGCTTACAAGGCTGATGCTGGAAAAACAAGAAGTGGAGGAACACAGGAAGGAAAAAGTAAGCGACAAAACCACAGAAAACAATAAAAGCAAACAGGACTGTGACACAGTTTCAGTTGATACCTGACTTTTCGGGTCTGGACGCCTTCGCCGCAGTTCTCTTTCAGGTCCACGTTGCTGACTTTCCACACGCTCCACGGCTCGGCCACCCACACATACTGATTACAGTCGCTCCGACACGGCACCACCTCGTACACCTGAGGACAGAACGACCTCATTTATGTGCTAAACAGCCGCAGTTTTTAAAAAGTCCATGCAAGCACGAAGTCAAAAAGGCAGCAGATGACACTTTTATTTCCAGTCTCACTTCAGAAAAAGTCTAAATTACTTTCGGCCAACTGATGATCCAAATCATCACAGCCATGAAAAAAAAAGCCTCTACATTCTTTTTTTTTTTATATAATTTAGTCTCAGCCACGGAAGTTTGTCAGAAAAGTTTTGCCTAATACGCTGTGATTCTTTGGCTCAGCTCTCAGAGGTTTAACTCAGCCAACGAGATTATTTCTGCCCCCGGAGCAGCTCCGCCTCCCAGAAAAGTCTGTACAAATAAAACTCCGCGCTGATGCTATCTTGTTTACTTACAGTGAGGATATTGTGACTGTGTACATCCATCTGTCAGTGACCCGCCGACATGAGTGACACTCAGCGTGTGTGTGTGTGTTTACGTGTGTGTGTGTGACGACGTTGCGAGTAGCCGAGCAGAGCGGCTCTTACCTGAGCCTGCAGCGGTGAGTCACATCCAGCGAGCGTTGGGGCGGATTAAAGGGAGACAGATGGATTAATGAGACATGCCAACTGTTCATATAGTGCAGAACCTATGATTAATGCAACATTCGAGAGGACATAATCAGAAAAGCCTCTGGCATAAATACCTGTGTGAACTCAGCAGATACACACACCACAACACACACACACACAACCAAGAGTAGATCAACACAGCCTTAATCTGCATCTGCAGATCCTCGTGGGCATGGAAAGCATTTCATTTCTGCAAATCACAGGAACCTTAAGGAATCAACCGGCACATGCTGGGGCATTAATATGGTGGATGGGATCCATTTATAGCACACACCGCTTTTTCTTTTCTGCACCGTCGCTGCTCAGCAAAAAAAAATGAGTGCAGCAATAATGAGGAGAAGGTGAAGGAAAAGCTCTGCAGACTCCAGCTGATTATTCATTCATAATGAATTTCTGTCTCTTTCTCTCTCTCCAGTGGGGGGGGGACGCAGGATGTGCATCAAACTAGCACTAAGTATAAATATAATGCAGCGCAGTTCATAAATATTCAATAATCAATGCTTTGCAGAAACGGAGCTTTGTTTCATATCTCAGCTTCTTGCTTCACTTCCGGTCTTCGTACCTGGTTGATGTGGTCCAGTTTGGGACACGGCCGGCCGCCGTTGTAGGGTTTCTCTCTGAGCCACTTGGAGCGAACTTTGACCCCGCTGCCGCAGGATTTGCTGCATCGAGACCAGTTGGACCACTCGCTGAGTTTACAGTCTGAGGGACAGGGGATGATGCACGCCTCCTCGATGTAACCTGAAAGCAGGAGAAAAAAACAGAAGGTGTTTTGCAGGATTTAAGCTAATTTTCATGGCAGCGGCTCCGTTTGTTTGGCTGGAATCCTGTGAAACGAAAAGGATGTTTATTTATGTGGCGGAAAAAAAAAAAAGAAAGACAAATTGCCGATTTGCAACTCGGCAGACTGTCTCATTGAATTACCAGACAGTGTACTGTAGTCTGTTTTGTGTTATTAAATATTTCAGAAGGGAAACACAGTCACCAGAAAATCGATTTGTGAGAAATTATCTTTTGAAATAAAAGCTCGCTTCTCTCTGCAGGATCTCAGCCTCTCAGCCTCCAGGTCGAGAGCGACTGCTTTCACAAGAAAAACGGTTGACTCCTGCTTCTCTTTACAGTCTTGTTTTTCTTCATCTGGTACTAAACTGCATTTGTTCTAATTTCCAAAGGTCAGTTTTTCTTTTTCGATCCAACAAACAAGCTTTAAAGTTCAAGAACTCTTTAAATGTTAGATGGGGATAAATACCCAGCTGTAGGAGCACGGCAAACTGTTAACCGATACTTTACAGACTAATCTAAATGCATTGATTTCAGCCCAGAGGAATGAAAACAGAGTCCACATTCAATGGCACAATTTTATGGTCTGTAATATATAAAAAAAAAAAAGTCTAAAAAAAATCTTCCAAAGCAGTGATCAGGCCTGGCAGCAAGCTTCATTACTTCAATCTATTCTTCGGCTCTCAGGGTCGTGACGGCTAACAGGGGCTGATTTTAAGCGTCTCATTCTGCTTGTTATTCATGTTTTTTCGCTGGATTTCTGGGCTGTGATCTCCTCGTCTCTCGCCAGTGTACACAGGCCAAGGTTCAGCCAAATAAGTGGAAGGAGATTATTCGTCTGAGTCTTCGGCTTTATGCGTCTTTTTTTTTTCACTCGCTCTCAGAAAGTCTGTTTAGCAGACAGAACCTAATTTAGGCCCATGTAACAGCAGTGGCCTGCAAATCCGTTTAGCCTTTGATTAAGGAAATCGATGAGGTGAAGGAGCCGGGAGAGTCGAGTGTCTCGCTGGGCGCCAAAACACTTCCTCTCTCCAACGTGACTCTTTCTGACAGCTTTGCTTTTCGCTCAGCGACATGTGGTGCCACACTGACTGACGGATTCTCTGAAAACACACTGTTCATGAGTTTAGATTCCCTGTTTCAGAGGTAATTGAGACCTAAAAATATATTTTGTAAATCTAAATGTGACTTTTTTTCCTCATTTCCTTAACCAAGTCTTGCTGAGCACACATGTTCCTCTGCAGCAGGATCATGCTTCACTGACACCCGGAGCCGCCGGGCTCTGCTGGAGCAAATGGAGGATAACTAGATGTGGGGGTGCGGTGATGTCTGAATGGGTCCTACAGCTGATTTTAACAATTGTCATCCTGTTCCCAAAGTCTGGCCAAGTCAGGCTGCGTTCAGACCCAAAATGAGTTCATACAAGAATCAATAAATAACTGATTTGTTCTGTTTGTGTGTTTGTGTGCTGCTAAAGCTTTTATTTACAGGATAAAAATGCAAATCAGGAAGCCCAGTTTGAGTGACACATCTGAGCATTTTAAGGTCATTTTGGGCCAAAAAGGCCTGAGACATAATGTTGCAGCTTTGGACTCAAACAGCAGTGACTGTCACTTTATTATTTAACAGTAGAATTATACTGTTAGCTTGCAAAATACCTGAATTTTTCATCTACACGATAATTAAATTGGACAATGAATTTGCTTTATGTTGCAGCAAAACTTGTTTTTACTAGATGACCCTGATTTTCATGGCAGCGCCCCCTGCTGACATCTAACTGAAATCAAGAGGGAGTTTTTTTTGTTTTGTGTTGCAGCAAAAGTGTTGGTTTGAACACAGTTTTAGCATCACTGAGGATTGCTGAATGAGAACGAGCCTTTCAATCAGACGACTTAAACAAAACTGAGTCTTCTTACATGCAGAATAATCTCACACTCTTATGATTTTCTTTCATTTTCTCGTCTCTCACACTCCTTCTAGCGTAACTGCAGCCCTCTGCTGCCGAAGCTGACAGCCGCTCGCTCAAAAACCACTTTGACCTGAGTGTTTTATGTGCGGATGATTGGAGCTGAAGTTAGATTCTTGATTAGAAAATAAAAAATCCAGTCAGGAAAAGAGTCCTGGCAGTCCTGGCAGCGAGTTAATGTGCACTGACACACACACACACACACACACGTCACTGTCTGACCTCCTTACACTCTGTTGCCCCTGAGCTCAGATCAGCGTCTCTACATCAACACCTTGCTGAGGGCAGCACGGCCTCTTAAATCTGAAACTGAAGGTTCACGACCTTTGACCTACATCGCCGACGCTGTCACTTCGAGTTCACTCACAGTCCAAACACTGCAGCCCTTCAGCCCGCAGTTCACCCACGGTTCAACCGATATGAACCTTGGCGGAGCCTCGCCAGGCGCTCGGGGAGGTTTTCTGGGATGCGTCCAGGCAGGAGATCTGTTGCCTTAAGAAGTCAACTTGTTACCTGGCACGAGCTGCTGCTGCTGCCGCTGCCGCTGTAATCCCCCCCCAGCTCTTCTCACTGCTGTATGAAGCTCTTTCCAACTGCTGACTGAACAACTTCACCTGATATGTGGACGGTTTTGCTGCCCAAACCAGCTCCTCAACCTCCCAGTGATCATTTGAATATGCACTGAAACGCCCTCAGAAGAAGACGAGCTTTCTGACAACCAACACGACCGACGAGCAAGAACAAATGTTGCTCTAATCTGCACTTTAACATGATTCACAGCACGATAACGCAATGTTGTTACTTTCTCTTTGCACATACATGAACCTATTAGCATCACTAGCATTAAAAGACTATAAGGGAACAACAACATTGTCTGCAAAATACAAAATGTGCAGAACACTGATCATCTGCATGATGATCCATCAGGTGAATTCAGAACCTTTAAATCTCAGACGCAGTTCAGAGTCTCCCGTTTGCATAAGCAAGTTAGAAAGTTGTGTGCTTTCTTAAGACATGGAACCAAACCAGAGACTTTTCTACTTTTAAATGCATTTTCACCAATGTGTTACTTTATCTCATTTAAATAAAATGAACCATGCAGAAACATTTTCGGTGAGTTTGATCGTTCTGTTTAAAACAGAACCAGTGGAAATGAACATGAGGTCATAAGCTGCTGGGTTCATGTTTGTACCCGCAGCAGTTTGTACAAGGATGTTCCCAAATACTTTTTACTGTATTTTTTTGGAAACTTTCAGGGATCCACTGACATGCTGAGCCACCGGGGACCCACTGAGAAAACCCTGATGGAGAGTCCGGCCACGATTTTTTTCTGCCCGTCCAGCCGGAATAAAGTCCATCTGAGTCACGACCGCGTTGCTTCTGAAAGCGAATTTCAGCAGCTCGACAGGTGGCCCCGAAAAACTTTACAGTAAACATCTGTCTCCCAGAATCCTCTACCATTACCGCCTGCACCACTGCGACAGGGGAAGCCTGATCTATACGAGCTCTGAAAATATAACAGCAGGCTCATTGATCGGGACGGAGCCCGGATGAATCAGAGTCAACACAGGCCAGCAGGGACCCTTTAATGTACGTTACTGATGCTAACAGGCTCCGACCTCCGTCCTCAAACCCCGTCAGCATCCTGTCTGCATGTTTAACACTTAAAAACAGCCTGAGCTCCATGACGCACCCACTCCGAGCGTGTTTCTCCCGCTTTTACACACATGACTCGTCCGTGCATCAACAGCTCTGTACGCTGCGGCGCTGCTCGAGTTCACAGGTCCTCAGCGAGACACCTGCCCTTAAGCTTCACCCTTTAAGGCCTCCCACAGTGACTTTACTCCCCCAATCTTCACCACATCCTGCCAAGACGAGGCCGAGGCCCCCTGAGCCATCCTGTAGCATTAAATCACTGTAAAGGTCAAAGCATCACAGGTCACCTATAGCCGTAAATACTGGAGCTATATGAGTAATGTCGGACACACAGAACACAGAAAAGAGATTTACAAAATGACTTTTAGCTCCGTGTTGATGAAAGTTATTAAATTGAGGCTGTTGACAATAACTGTGACATTTAAAATAGAAAAACTGATGTTATGTTAACAGTACATTTATGATAACGCTGTATAAAACCATACAGAGTCTCTTAAATCATTAACACCTCTTCCTGTTCTCCCTCTGTCACGGCGGGTGTCAGTGATGCACCTTGACGTCTGTCGCCGCCTCGACTAAAGTGGAAAATGTCATTAAATGTAATTGTTCTTTCTGTGAACTTGTGTTCTGTTTTGGTTACAGCTTCTCTCTCTGCCTCCTCACACTCATATCTAAATATAATCCACATCATAAACAAAGTTAAATAAAGAATTAAACGACAGCATCATAGTTTTACAAATTTCTTTGGATTCCAGTTGGTTTTGTCGTGAGACGGGGCAGAAAAACTCCTCTGTGTCGATTCCTCTCAATAACAGCCGACCAGCAGAGCTGGAGTCGGCGTCTCGGGCTGTGAGCGTGCGGCTCGGCCTCGTGTCTCTAACCGCTCGGTCTCGGTCTTGACATCACTGAACATGACAACACACTAATTAGATCTGCTTGTGGCTCACTGCAATTATAGCTGGGAACTAATGGAATCAGGAATTTGTCATTTGGATGTTACTCGCTTTTTTTGTGCCGCTGATTACGAGTCTCCCTGCAGTCAAGCTTGACTTAAATCATTTATATGGTTAAAAATACGTTGTACAAATTTCTAATCTCCTTTCTTGATACATAATTCTGTGTCGCTCACCCTCATGTTGTAGCTGCAGAAAAGAAAAAACTCGTTCATTGAAAACTGCCCTCACAAACATTCACTCTTATCTGTTCTCACGATATTCGCTCTCTCTCACGGAGAAGCAGGCAGATTTGTAAAGTGAGCAATGAAAAAAAAAGTTTGAATCAACGTGCACTTTTAATGATAATCCCATCTTCTTCCCTGTTGATGTCTGTGGAGGACGGAGATAACGGTGGCACAGTTTGCCTGATCGCCATCTTAGCCGAGGGCAGCGTGTCAGCAGCAGCCACGGCGGCGGCGGCGGCGGTGGCATCGGAGTCGTGGAAGGACCATGTCTCCTCCTCCATCAAGATTAAAAGTGATGATGGCTGAGATGGAGAGAAAGGCCCAGAAAATGAAGAGGGAGGAGGAAGAGAGCTACTGAATGAAGGAGGGGGGGGATAAAAGAGAGATTTAATGATATCTTTGAGATCCACATGAACTCACGCCAAGCCGCTCGCATGGGTTTTTGTTTTTGTGTTGCACCTCAAGGAACATTTCTCTTTTCTTAAGCTCAATGATGCCTGAAGATAAATGCATGGATGCACACACACACACACACACACACACCTAGGTGTAAAAATACATACACAGAAGCTGACACACACACACACACACACACACACACGACTCCATCCTCACAACGTGCTCTTGTCACACCCACACTCAGATTAACTGGCGCATATCTGAATCTGTGACTCACAGAAGGAAGACTAAGACCATGTTTATATATGCACAACACTGATGTATTCATTTGAACATCTCCCGCATTCTATTTCACAGCAATTTCACAACGAGTTTCTGAGCCCGGATTCTTTGCTTGAAGTATTTTGGATCTCAGATAAGACCTTACAGCGAGGAGACAAATGATTCTGACAGGAGTGCGCCAGAAAAAGGCCTCCTTGTGTGAAAGTCAGTGTTCAAAAATGAGCCGCCAGACTCCATGGGAGGGGCTTTCAAGCGTGCACAAACAACATCCTTTGCATCAGTTGAATCTTTAGCCGAGCAAAAAAGTTATTCTTGCATCTACAGCAATCCGACGTGCTACAGTATGTTTCTCACCTGGCTGTTAAAAAAAAATCTGATTTCGCTCCTTAATGTTCGAGTTCTGAGCTTTAACGCAGATTTTTCTGTGTGAGCTGCTTCATCATCAGGAGTCACAGGCCAAAAACTTTAAAGGTTATTTGACTCAAACTGTGAAAAATCCATTTTCTCATTGACTTGCAGTGTTATTCAGCCATGCAGATAGTTCTGGTCTTATTAGCGCAGGTCAGCCTGAGAGCAGCTTTTCATCAACAAACTGCGTCTCTGTAACTCAACAGCTTTTATTCACAATATCACTTTAGCAAATTGTAGTTATAATTTAAACTGCATTCTGAAAATTATGCAAAAGTTATAAAACACTGTCTCTCAGCATCGACATCTCCTGCACACATTTTAAATTTAAATAAGTGGGTTAGTGGATGGAGGGCTGTCAGAGTTTGCAGCTCATGTCTTTAAAATACTCAGCAGCAGCAGCTTCGCTTTGCTTTTTAAACACCATGAAGAGTGACACACACAGTCAAACCAACCTTTCAACTGTGTTGGCTGTAAATATTCTGCAAGGCAAAGTCATGGAAAACTACAGAAACCAACATTTTGACTCCGTAAAGGCCCCCGTTTCCTCACACTCATATATTCAACACATTCACGTCTACAAACGAGCTGCAGTTAAACAGGCTGTGAGAGCTGTGTGGGTTTATTTTAAACACAGTCAACCTGCAGCTCCGCAGAGCCTCAGAGCCCAGGAAGTGATCATTAGAGGTGAAAACCACTGAGTAAGTTACAATTCTATCATTATGATACGTTATCAATACTTTAATAAGTTACCCTCCATAATGATGATATCACAATACAGCGATTCAGCAAAACTTGACACAGGCGAGACAATCATCCATGATACATAACGCTGTCTGTGTAACTGAAGAAGAAACCATAAACCTGAGGAGATCACACATGCATGCATGCATGCACACACACACACACACAC
>JAPZDV010000025.1:3362257-3372325 GCA_029814665.1 Acanthurus lineatus | reverse complement strand
GATCACACACACATGCATGCATGCACACACACACACACACACACACACACACACACACAGACCATGTGCCTGTGTTCCATCCTTCCAAAGTAAAACAACCATCAACTGCATGTTTTTCTATATTTGGAGGCAGATTATCAATAAAATGTCATAAACTGAAGTAACATGATATAATCCTGCACTGTGTCCCACTCCTCTTGTTTATGAGGTGTGAAACAAAGGATATATTTAACTATTTTATCTTTTGCAGTAAAAAAAAAGGCCTCTATGGGCTACTAACGACTGAACAAGTCAAATGAAATATTTCCCATCATCCCTGGTTTTCTGTACAAATAATCTGTGAGAGTTTCACTGTGATCACCTCAATCACAGGTGTAATTTATAAAGAAGAGTTTACCTCATCATTAACTGTGAGAACAGGCTCAGATGATGTCACGCAGGTCTCGGGTTAATTACCTCATAACCTTCAGTATGATGTCATCACATTTCGCAGCAGACGATGAGTCAAACAGCTTTAAGCATCAAATTACTACAAAGTTTACACCCCCACCAACACGACGGATCGTTTTTAACTGCTGTGACCTCTGCGGTGACTCAGAGGAAACTGATGGAACCTGAACAGATGATATAAAACATCTCCTGGATGTTTCTGAAGATATTTTTTTGTAGCTCCGCAGACTCTGTGATTAAAACCTCTGCAGTCCCACACACATGCTGCACCTGAACTCACCGTGGCTGTTGCAGCGTGACGTCTCCACCAGCCGGTTGTCCTGGTCGTAGCACACCATGGCCTGGTAGCGGTAACCTTGTCCGCACTCCTTGATGTCCCCCTGGACCTTCATTCCCAGGATGCTCTCGGGCCGGCCCCCCTCGGGCAGGATGCAGTCGGACCAGTTCCCCACCGGCTGGGCGTTGTACTTGTCGCAGGGGCAGTACTGCGTCTCGCTCAGCGGGTACATCTGCGTGTTCTTGCACTTGTCCTTCTTCTTGCTTCTCCCTGAGGAGCAGAAAGAGGGTCGGAGATGAGCAGAGCGGCTGTGTGAAGTGACTCCACATCACAGTTTGTGCTGCTGGATTTCCGTCTCTGTTCGGCTAAAGTGGCACTGAGACGCATGAAACTCAAGGTTACTTCCAAGGCCTTGTGTGGGATCGTGTGCTGCCTGCAAACATGAGATTCATGAGGCTCCTGATGACCATTAACATTTGCAAAAAGTAGTTTCAAGCAGAATTCTCTTATAATAAAACAGCTAAAATGTTTTTTATCTCAATGTCAAGCAACTTAACCTTAATCTTGAACACTTTTCCAAAATTCTGTTAGCTGTCCGTCATTTGGAGTTTCTTCCTGTGCAAATACGGACAGAATGACTTTAAAACTTATTGCCTACAACATCCTGCAGGCATCTGTTAATTTATTTTTTAATAAAATAATTTAAATTGTCTCTAAAACGTTCACCCTGCATTGGGACCACAGGTTGTGAATCCTGCAGAAGCACAGACGTGCATCACATCTCGAATCATTAAAAAAGTGAAGTTTAATTTCAGTCCAATCTTGCAGCCTCATGATGAAAACAGCTGATCTGCAGTTTAATACAGAGTGTCACACAGCTGCTCTTCTGCATGAAATGCCAAAGCTTGATGGTTGTGAAGGTGTAGAGCCACAGGAAACGGCTGCCAGGTGAAAAGAATATTGTAAATATAACACACACTTAAACTGATATTGATTATTTCAGGTTGGCCTTCTCACAGATGGAGAAAATCCTGTTTTTGCTGCTGAACTCGCGCTCTCTGCTTCTCTGTCAGGACTCCTGTCTGCTTCTCAAAACTCAAAACTCAAAAAAAAATCCCTCAAGGAAACTAAATAAGTGATTTCTAGGTATTTTTTTGGTTTGAAAAGGTTACCAAGATCAAGAAGAATATACACAAAACCTCGGCACACATTTGAACTTGAAAATGTGAAGTTTTTTGTTTTTTTGTCTTGTACAAAGGTTCATGTTGGACCTTAGCACCGCTGGGTTTCCATAATGTAGCTGAAGGAATGTCGATAAAACTGCAAATCCACGTCCTCTCCTCCCTGATTTAAAGCTGAGAACAATTAAACCACCTTGTGAGTGTTTATGTGTCTTCCTTGACCTGTCTGCTCTCACATTAGTGGGGGAATAAAAGCTTTTTAAATCCTCATTCTCACAGTTTAAAGTTGTCATCTTCTCCCTGGTAACCTCTCACGGAGGTGCCTTAATGCATCGCGCCACTCTTGTCATTCTGCTTTTACGGCTGTGATGTGGGGGGGGCGACTCTCCGGGGACACGCTGATGGATAACAAAAGGCTGAGCAGATATTTTAGATTTGTTGCTTTAATCCCGCTGGAACGTTTAGCGGGCAACAGCGATCTGAATAAATTGATGACCTTGCGGTTCCCTTTACCGCTCACTCTCTTGGAGCGTCGCCCACCGACATTACCCCCCCTCCTAAATTGCCTGGCACCTCACCAACACTTAAATTACAGTGTAAATAAGCTGGTGAGAGACGGGTTCAAAACAACAGCGCAGTGTTTGTGCTGAGCCGCTCTCTGTCCCCCACCTATCAAAGCCCTCTTTCTGGTGCGGACCCCCACGCAGTCAGCTGTGCAGGACGAGAACTTGGACCAGTTGGTCAGCTGGCAGTCGTCCTGGCAGGGGAGCTGACAGCGCTGAGTGACACTCGGCATGACTTTGGCGAATTTCAGGCACTCGTTGATGTCGGCCTGCGTCCCGTCCAGCTGGCGACAGGAAACAGCTGGAAGGAGGAGAGGAAGAGGCTTCATTAGAACATTAAAGAGGCCAAAACGAGAACATTTTTTTATTGTTTCGGCAGACTGATCGCTGACAGCAGGTATTAAAAAGTGCAAGATGATGATGTGGGGTAATATAAAGATTAATGAACTTTAGCGATGCAAAAGAGATTTACTGAAGTTCTGAAGTTCTTGCTCACTGCATCTGAACTTGTTTTATATTCTTCTTTATACTTTTACTCTAATAAAATTCAGTGATAGATATTGCACTGTTAGGCTAGCAGCTTATAAAATTTGGTGCATAATTTAAACTTTAATTTATGAAAATTCTCCATCTCTTATAAACAATTTAACTGCATGAATAAAATTAGCTTCATCAGAAGCAACTATAACATTTAAATGTTAAAGGAAGTTTTTCCGCAGCTGTCGCCAAGTGCTTGCTCATGTGGTAACTGCTTTCAATTGTTGGGTTTCTATAAATTTAAAATAGAAATGTAATTATAGAGTGTGGTATCAACCTGCTCTATATGTAAAATGTCTTGAGACAACTTTGTTGTGATTTGACGCTATATAAATAAAATTGAACTGAATTGAATTTAAATACTGTTTGCAGGTATTGCATCTATGAATACCAATAAAAAAATAAAGAAATTCTGCATAAATGTAGAGTTTATGATTGTTTTGACAGTTTACAACATTTTGCGTCTGGATTTGGAACAAATATGTCATTACTTAAAGGAATAAGTTGACATTTTGGGAAGTTATCCTTGTTAAAAATGACCACGATACTAAACCTGAGTGCCCCTTTAGTAAGAGATCTGTTCTTCTTTCTGCACGTGTAAAAAAAAAACATAACTTTAAATAGAGAAACTTCACCTAAAGAGTTAATGAAAGAACAGATGAGACCTGCACAATGAGATCAGATCTAAAACCAGAGCAGACAGGAATGCATCTCTATCCAAAGCTGCACTTGGTTTGAAGCCCACAGGTCAATTAATGTTGGCTTGCATCAGCTCCGTTCTTTGTTCTTTTAATAAAGGGTTTTACTTGTGTTGCTGCAATATTTCATTTTCTGGGAACGCAGACGTTCTGCAGGACTCTTCCCTCAGAGAAATCAATCTCCAAGCACATTCTGGTTAAACCCCCATGGGCACTGCTATTGGTCTGGAAAGCCTCCCTCTGGTGTTGTGTGAGGTCAGGTCTTATCTTGTGAAAGTGTGTGTGTGTGTTGGTGTGTGTGTGTGTGCAACAGGGAGAGAGAAGCACATGCTTGAAGTTGTTTTTGTGTGTTTAGCAGTGCAGCTACAGTGTTTCCTCCCTCTGTGGAAAGTCTCTGTCCAGGTAAACATCACAAAACGCCGTCAGGAAACACAGAGCAGAAGAGACGGTTTGTCTCATCTGGTTTGAGTTGATTTCTTCCATTTAAAAGTGTCAGAGGGGTTAAAACGAGTGCAGACGGGTCTGGACATCAGATGTCACATGGTATCAAATCAATGAGAAGCTGCACTGGATCTGAAGTCTAAAGAGGACCATAAAGCATTTTCATGAATAAATTGATTCTTTCATCCATTACTGTATGCCAGAGAAGAAGAAACAGAAATATAAGCACTAATAAAGTCCTTCTATAGGAGCTGGAACATAATGAAATTGATCATTCTGCGTGACCTCCTGAAATTGGATTTTTATGAAAGCCTCGCAGGACTACATGCTACATCCATCCTCTGTGAAACGGCAACAGGAAATATGCCTTTAAAGAGAGAGAGATGCGGCTCGTTTGAGTACTTGTCACCTAAGCGTGAAGCTTAGCCCATGTGTGAAGCCCATGTGATCGGGCTGCCGGGCTGCCGTTTGGCGCCGGCACGGTGCAGCATCTCCTCCTAAATTTCAGCAGGAAACACTCAATTAAAACTGCACGCAAAGAGCCCGAGGTGACAAAAAAAAAAAAGCCAGCAGTGAAACAACCCAAACTGTCAAACAAGTCTCAGGAGGCACATGATGAGTCGAGAGCACATTTCCTTCCAAAACTCAGGAGGAAAAAAAGAAACACAAAAAAAAACCACCAACAACAACAACAACAAAAAAAAAGAAATAAAAATAACCAGAGAGAAGAAGTGAGAAAAGTCTGCTGTTGACGTTTCTGAGGAGCGTCAGCCTCTGTTTGTGTCGCGGCTCGTAAGCAGCAGGATTTGATGTGTGTGCTCTCAGTAAATTGGCCTTTTCTCTAAACCTTGGCACATCCATCTGCCGCCTTGTGGCCGGCTTCCAGATGCGGCGCAATGAGCAAAAATTTAATTTACTGTGATTAAGAATGGTTCAGTGAAGATGCAGAGGGTGTGGGGTGGGAGATGAAGAGATTGGTTTTCCATACCTCTTGTTTGAAGTCCCGGTCCACAGGTCTCCTGAGCTCCAGCACTGTTCTGTCTCAGGAACCACGGCACCAGCTGGCATTTCCTCCATTTGTGGGTTTTCCACCTGGAATAAATCAGAACAGCAGAGCCATTAATGTCTCTCCTATTACACCAACAATGCACCGCAACAAGTCATACAGTTAGCATGTAAATGTTCTGTACTTGCGGCAAATGATAAAATCGTGGCCTGAGGTGGGAGGAGATGAGTTTCACGGCTCTCATTACACGCATGTGCAGTTTGAGTCTTTAGGTGATTAAGCAGGAAGTTTTGGAGTTAATGACTTTTATTGTATTTCTGTTTCTGTTTCTGGTGACTGAAAACTGTGAGTCTGCTCAGTCAGAGAAATGAATAACATCTGCTTTCATGCAGTCACCTGCTCCCTCTGCGTCTCAGGAGCTCAGACATGGAGGTCGAAGAAGACATGGAGGTAAAACTAAGAGAGGGAGTCTCTTCTTACAGGACGGGGACAAAAGACAAATGTTTCTGGACATCCATGGTTAATGATCTAAGTGTGTAAATGTACGAATCCTCCACCTGACATCAGTGTTCTCGGATCATCGTGGTGCTTTTACCTGAACCCTGGACAGGTTTTTGGGACCTCACAGTCCTTCTCCTCCTCCAGGACCTCTGGACATTCCTGTCCTCCGTTGGACGGCTGCTGGATGACGAGACGCATCCTGGACTGCTTCCTCTTCACGACGTTACCCGCTGAGCAGACACAATTACCGAGTTAAAATAAGAAACGGAAAGGTGATGAGACACACGTCTAAATGATGAACTGGGCTGCCCTGTTAGAGAGCACTGTTGCCAAATCTAATTGGACAGCCATCATAGACAACACACACGTCCAATCACTCGGCATATCAGGCCAACAACGATGATGTAGAAAATCCCATTAGACCTCGGAACTGACTCCGATTAAATTTATGGTATTTAAATGTGCGGAGATGCCCTCAAGTAGTTCATTAAGATGAAATGAGCCTCTGGATAGTCTTGAACTCCGCTTTAAACCTTTATGTGTGGGTGGGGTGTAATTCTCTGCACAAGGTGAAGATATCAACAGCATCAAATTAAAACGCGCAGCCATCAGCGCCGCACGCTCAGAACGAGGAGATTTACGCCGCCGTGTCACATGCAGAGGTCATCAAAATATGGACGATAATGATTTCTGGTCGTAAATCAATTTAATGCGCTCACCGCCGCTCAACAGCTTGGGCGACGGCTGCCTGTCAAAGGTGACCTCATCAGAACAATGTTATTCCTTTCACAGCAGGAAAACAACACTGCGACACACACTCGATGACACTTGTAGCCACAAGCGAGTTGGCGAGTTAAAGGAGGTCGGCCCAAAGGTTGTCGCACATGCCGATCTGTCATGTTAATTATGTGCAATGAGACACGAGAGCATGTGCTGCTTTATGTGTTTGACTCTTTGTATTTGGTTCCCCCTCCCACATGATTGATTTAAACTTGCTTCTGTGTTAATGTCTCAGCTGGGATTGAGTCAAATCAAAACATGTTAAATTATTATTAATGTTTATTATCTGATATTGTGGCATAAAAACCATAAAACCCAAAAACTGCAGCAAAAATCTTACCGTAGTGTTTCTTTTCTAAATGAAGAAATGCAAAAGAACCAAAATCAGCCTTAAAACTACATCAAATTAAACACAGTTGAATTAAAATTTAAAACATCTTTTCAGTTTTATAATTAGTATTATTGTTGCTGCAGCTGAAGGGAAAACAGTTGTTTTGTTTTCTGTTTTCTTCAGAGCTGCAGTTGTTAGCAACACAGAACAAACTGCATTAGTTTCAAACTTTAAATGAAGATACGAATAACATCACTAAGGGAGTCGAAGAGAAGGAAGAAGCATGTTCACCGAGGAGGTCAAGGAAAAAAATATCTTCATTTTATATGAAGTAAAAACATCGTTTAAATAATGTTTTGCACAAACAAGTAAGTGCAGCAGGGGTCAGCGTTGGAGAGGAGGGAGAGTAGAAGAAGAGATAAGGAGAAAAAGTGAGTTTTTTTTATTAATTTAATCAAAAAAGGAATCATGAGAGCAGATAAAGGCAGATTGAGGCTTCATTTTCTCTGGAGATCTTATCCGGCAGCAGACAGAACTGACAGTGAAAGTGAGGCTTATTTTAAACCAAAAAACTTGTCCAGAAATAAAAATCTTAGACCAATAACCAAGATGTTCTTTCAGCTTCTCTCTCTCTGTGTGCAGGTGATTCACTCTTATTTTCCACCATACCTGCGTCACAGGTGACAGGACACGGCGTCCAGTCGCTGAAGGGGGTCATAATACAGTCTTTCTTGCAGGGAAGCTGACATGGTCGCACCGTGCTGGGACGAGGCCCTTCTGGACACCTAGGCAACAAAAACACACACAGCAGGGCTTTAGATTAACACTGCCGGGAAACCTTCGCACATTCAGCCAAACACAACAGCCTCAGAGATCAAATAAACTGAACTGTGTTGATATACAGCAGCAGATTGCTGCTCGGTGGATCTCAGACAACACTTCACCAAAATGACTGAGTCTAATCCACGGAGATGTGTCAGACTAGAGGAAAAGTGTTTTTTTATTATCGCCGGGTGCTGAACGAAAACACTGGTTACACCTCCCTGATGCTTCAAAGGATCACATAAAAACCTGAACACAAAGTTTGGATTTCGGGTGATTTTTAGACAGCACAAAGTTGTTTTTTCCACATTTCAGCATCCAAACTATAACTCTTGTGCAGCACAGAGGTCAGACATTGTTACCCTGAATTACCTAAATTAAATTCTAATAATGCACTTTGGATATTAATAACCTAAGCACAGCGTGTACTCAAGAGCAAAGTGGTGATGGCAACTGCAGCATAAAGATATCTGATCAGTGATCATTCATTTACATGGATAAGAGCTGCATGTTTTCATCAGCGCTCACTGACACCAGAACATAAGATATGCTTTTATGAGGTGAGTGTGAGGTCACTGCATATCAGCAGTCATCAGCTAATCCCAAAACAAGTCAACTAGTTGATTGATTGCTAAAGAAACAGAACATTTTTTTTTTAAATAAAAATGATCAATTTTGCCTAAAGAGGTCATATACAAACATTTCAGGGTTCACTAATGTTGTTTGAACCAACAAGGGGGCAGCTGAACCAGCAGAAGTCTTTCATTGCTCCACAGGACAAATAACAAATGTGCCATAATCTGATTGGAAAAAAACTTCCAGCAAGTTTGTCTGAGTTGAAGAAACAGATTGACTCAACAGCTTTCTAAAAGGGATAACAGGAGTCGTTCCTTAATTTAAGGAGTCCTCTTGAACTCTCTTTGTTTAATACATTATAACACGTGAAATGATTTTTCAAATGAATCCAATTCTGCTCCAGTGAAATATTTCCTCACTGTCTGCAGACACAGTTTATTAATGCACCGTTCTACAACCAAAGATACATGATTACTGTACAAAATGCACAGTGTTGACTGGATGTTTTGACTGGTAACTAGCTGATTAATTGATTCTTCTGTGAAACCCCTACTGGTCACTGCAAGAAACACTTTACATAATGATTTACTACACTTCACTTTACTACACACACTAAGAGAAAAATCTGAATTTTTCTCTGGACTAAAGTGAATAAACACTCTGTGCAGATGAACTAAGTAACCTGGAGATCTTCTGTCCCTCCAGCATCTTTAGCATTCACTGTTTACAGCATCAGGCTGTAATCAGGTGGGCTGGTAAACATGAACACAAACACTTGTGGGAGCTCTGGCGAAGCTTCGACTGAAATACAGATGATTTACTCGCACTGCAAAACATCAAACAGGCCTCCACGTCTGTACCGACCGTCAGGGTTTCAACTGCCATTAAAAACAGTTACTGCCGGAGTGTAAATCATGATTTAAAACTTTAATAAATACAACTGTACTTGTTTGGCACAGCAGCCATCTGGGCATTGCTTGATCACAGAATGTAATTATTCCAGGCTCAATCTAGGGCAATAAAAACTGATGAAAACCTTGGTAATCACATCCTGTTTATGACTGATATACGCCATCTGGCTGACGGTGCTTGAAAGAAACAGAGACGAGATGGTCAAATCCCACCCCCTCCCCAAAAGGCATTGGTGGAAAAATGTTAAGCAGGTCTACATGAGGATGTTTTACATGGATTTTTTTCTCTGCTGAGGAAACCGTGAGCTCCTTCAGGGCCGACGCCAGCCGACCAGCAGACAGCAGCTTCAGGACAGAAACTCCCTTGTTTTAACTGGATTCTGCTATCAGTGAGTGATAATCCTTTTGATGGCACAGAATCCAGGGTCAGGCCGAGGTTTTTCGAACAAGGGTTATGGTTAATCTCCAGTCGTTAAAGCACCTCAGCCCCCACCCCCCCACCCCACCCACCCTCATTCATACTACCAGGCCAACATAAATAGGTCGAGGCAGACCTGCTGGAAGACATCTCGTAATCTGATCTCTGCGATGCTGTGTCGTTGGTCTCACAGCTGGATGTTTTCTCCATCCTATGGCTGACACAGGGAACATCTGGGTCAGGTTTAATGTTGCTAAGAACAAGCGTTCTCCTCCAGGGTGTTCAGTACTCGTTAGTGTGGCGTTATCGGGAAAGTGATAGGGAGCCTCACAGGGAAAATGTAATAATGTAACAGCGACACAAGGAGAGATTTATTTTTAATACCAATAGACAGAGCTAAATCCCTCTCGAGCGGAACAAATCCTCTGGTGTCTTCATGCAAGTGAATGGTCCATGGGAAAAAAATAAATAAAAAAATAAAGCTGCAGGCGGGGGGGTGGGGGGGGGGGGGGGGGGAGGAAAAAAATTTAAATTCCACCCATACGCATAAGCACACCGCCCAAAAAAAAAGAAAGA
>JAPZDV010000025.1:3344400-3361864 GCA_029814665.1 Acanthurus lineatus | reverse complement strand
CCCCCCCCCCCCCCCCCCCCCCCCCCCCCCCCCCCCCCCCCCCCCCCCCCCCCCCCCCCCCCCCCCCCCGCCCCCGGAGGAATACATTTTCATTTCCAGCCTTCGGCTGATGCTCACGTCCATAAAGAAATGAATGAACAGGTGTGCGACTCAAGGCCACGTCGACGGGATGCATGGCTGCCAAGATTCAACCCGAGAACCCGACAACGCAGAACAGAACCTGCACCAGAACAGAACCTGCACCAGAACAGAAATCTGCACCACAACAAAACCTGCACCACAACAAAACCTGCACCAGAGACTCGCTCTAACCAGGATTTATCACATCATACATGAACCCGTTTTAACTCCGTGATGTTTAGAGTCTGCAGAGCTCGAGAGCCTTGTTATCAAGACAAAAGTGGCACAGAGGACGAAAATAAACAGCATGCAGAAATCTGCAGCATCTAAGCACAATCAAAGTGTTTACAGAACACAGAGAAAAGCAATTTATTAGATTAGCATTCCAATGAGCAGGAGGCTGATGTCAGGCCGGCGGTTCATGAACCAAATCATCTGAGTCTCAGCAAAACAAAACGAACACAACCTTCTGCTTTGGTTTGTTACAAGTTCATTTTTTAATAGTCTGAGTTCATATTTATCCGCCTCAAACTAGTTGGCTCTGAGTTTCACAAAGACAGAGCATCAAGTACATGGAGTTACTCTCCAAATCAGACTGTTGATCAATTATTAAGATATCATGATATTTTTAAGTTCTCCAGCACAAATTAAGATCCAAACCGAAGATCATGAGCAGATATCTCAATAATATTACAGCTGAAGGTGCTTGAACCTTCAAATTTTTATATTTAACCAGAATTTCTTGAGTCTGTTAAGTTTTTCTTTGTGTTTTAAATGTAGCATGACATTTATGTTTGTCTGTTTCTTCTGTCCTCTTGGTTTTCTTCACATCTCAAGGGATCAGAGCCCCGATGAACTGTTATGACTCCAAGAGCTCAACGACAAAGAGGAGATTAAACCTTCTGACCTTGTTTTATTCCCTCTGCCACTCAGAAATGCTAAATGTCCGAGGCTGAGCTACAATTTACCTCTTGTGGAAGCTCTTGAAAGAACTTGGGGCAGTTAAACGATATTCCTGTTCAGATAAAACATGACAGCTATTAAACACAGCTTGACTTTGGCCTTTGATCGAGGAGGAACGAGTTCTGAATACCAAGTCCAACACTACAATGACAAATTACTTTTTTTTTTTTTTTTACATTTTTGCTGAGAAGTGACTTCTTTTTGTTGACTAAATTATGGCTGATCTCACAGCAGCAAAAAGGATAAGAGTCATCATGTTTTCGTAGAGCCACAAAACCTCATATGAAGGAGATAAAGGTTGAAGATGCAGGGTGGGAGGGATCTAACAGATTTTGCTTTTTTTGTGACTATGACGGACTTTCAAGTATCTACCATGCAAACAAACTGTTGCTCACAAACCAAAGGACATGGAGCATGCATGTTCATGCATCAGACTGGTATTATAGAGGGATTTTACACTAAAAGGTAAAAAACCGGTGTTGAGGAGTCTCTTCAGTCATGGTTTAGGTCATGTTGTCCTTTTTTCTCTGTCTGTCTGTCTCAGTTTCCTTTATCAGATCTGTTTTCCTCTCAAAGTGCAAAGACATGCAGGACTTACAGACGAGAGGCTTTACATAAATCAACCACAGGTGTGACTGTGAAGTGTGACTGTGTTTGTCTATGTGTTAGACCGCTCACAGACTGCATGCTGGGATTGGCACATAGAGTCTAAATAAGATCTGCTGGTTTAACATAAGAATGAATGGGTAGAGAGTCACTTCCTGTAGGCAGTTTGGTGCAAAATCTGTAAGATTTTAGTTTAATTGTGAGATCTCCATTTGCAGAAATGACATAGAGTGCATTCAAGTCTTCCTACCTGAAGACTACATTTAGATTTAGGTGGATAAAGTGATATAAGATGGGTTCTTCTGTCTTCTTTTAATGTAAAAACTTGTTCTGAGCAGCTATGACTCTTGATTTTGTCATCCATAAACCCTCCTTGTGACAAACCTGTGGGTTTTAATTGCTTTACATACAGGTCAATAACAGGTTCTCCCTTTTCAGAGAGAACCATCTCCTTTGTCCCCCCCCCCCCTTTTCAGTCTAATTAGATTGTAGCCCCACTAATGATGGGTATTATCCAAATTCAGATGATTAAAAATTCAATTACATTCTGGTTTTCCAGAAAAACAGGCCATGTTTGTTGGTGGAGCACAATAACACCAGCCAGTTTGAGTACAAACAGCACAATGCTTGGCTGGAAGACTCTGTCCGTGTGGGTGTGAAAGCTGCTCGTAATACTCTAATTTATGTTTCTTTTATTATGTATACATTTTGTTGTTCTTCCTCATCATTGTTCATCATTGTCTTTACTCGTCACACTTATTGTATTGGGTTTTTTTTTTTTAAGGAAAAAAATGGATGTATGTGATTTCGTTTGCAGTAACACTGCTCTGAAATGAAGAGAGCCATCCAGTAATGGGATCTGGTTTTAAGTGACTTGCTGGTTCCAGTCAGTGTCGTGATCTCATAATGATCTTTAAATGTCATGGTTTGTAGTGTGGCGAGGACGTGCACATCACGGCGCTGGGAGCTCGTCCCAAAGCTCCACATTAAAACGAGCTGCCAGGCTAATGCTTATGTTTTGCTTGCTGCTATTAGCGCGTTGAGTAATCTGTTCGGCGAGAGGCTGTTTTTTTGTTTTTTTTTTCGGGAAATGAGCAGATGGTTGAGCAGGATGAAGAGAAGCAAAGAATCGTCAGTAGTTTTAAGAGTGTACACACACAAACACTCGCATACAAACACACAGACACACACAGGAAAAAAAAACAAGGTCTGCTGGGAAAAGATAAGGCCTAATTAATTTCATTATCAAAATTACAGACTACAAAACAAGAACATCATTTGTTTAATTTGGCATAAAACAGGAGCAGTTTTTCAAGGACCCTTTCAGTGGCGTCTCTGGCCTCCTTCTTGAGGGGTTTTTCAGCTAATCTATCAGTCAAAAACAGGAAGTAAACACGGCGTTCAGCAGCAAACACGGCAGGGAGATGATTGACTGGGGCTTAATACAGCAACTGTCGAACATCACAACTATGAATCATTCACTTTCTCCCTTTTTTTCCTCCACAAATTCCACAGCATCAATGTGATTATACCAACACACATTTGTTACCAGTCAGCACACAGACTGTCAGAACCAATAAGCAGACGTTATTGTTTTTTTTTTGTTTTTTTTACACCACAACAGCTTTCTCGATAGGTTGATAGCAGCCTGAGCCGGAGGCGCTGACATATTTGTCTCTGTTGTGTCTCTCCTTTCTGTGGGGCTTTGACAGTCAGCATTTGTGTTTGTGTGTGTGTGTGTGTGTGTGTGGGTGTGTGTGTGTGCGTGTGTGCGTGCATGTGTGTGTGTTTGAACTGCACTCTGTGAGGTTCACCGCCTCGGGCTGTGGGAGGAAAAACAGCTCCGATCCATCTATGAATGAGACGGGGCACATCTGCATATGCAGGGCGCAGGCGGCCATGTTTGTTTGTTCTGCAGGGATCCCACGAGAGCCCTGATCAAGAATACCTGCCAGGTGTATTCTGCTGGATGAAGACATGCAGGAAAGCAGGGAAAGAAAAAGCAACCCTATCGAGAGCAGGTCGGGAAAACGCTGCCTCGGAGCAACAGATGGCCAGGAAACCAGAGCTGCATCATCTCAACGTTTTGGTCAAGAGACGCACAAACAAAGAGCTTTTTAATCCTGGACATGAACACACCTGCCACTGTGGCTTTGAGGTGTGCAGGGTTAATAAAGGACAGTTACCTTGAAACAAACAAGGGAGGCAGACAGGAAGTGGCTCTGACATAAACTATAGAGTGATGATGGTCACGGCTCCACTTTTCTTTTATCTTTGCTTCCTTTTCTTCTTCTGTCCTCTTTTCTTTTCAAACCGTTTCTGCTTGTCAGTTCATATCTGGCACCTCGCTGTTTTGATCAGGAAGAGGACGAGTCAGTTTGATGTTTGGTCTGAAAGGAAGCGAACAGCAGACGTTTGGTTGACCCATCTGTCCACCTGAACCTTCCCTCCACACAGACAGTCTGTGTGAGCTACAACAACACGATCTGACTTCCTCCTATCTCGCATCAGCATCACTGCACACAGCAGCTTCAGGGCTTTGTTACCTCAACATAAACATCAGTGTCCTTGAGACCCTTCGTTGAAATCTCTGCTGCTGCTGCTGTTGTTCTTCATGGAAGGACAGTTTCAAAATGTTTCCCCTTGACATGTTAAATTAGTTGTATTTGATTTCCTTCGGTGTATTTTATTTTTAGATGAAGGCTCGTGCATGCTGAATGCTGATGATTTGGCCTCTTCCAGCTCTGTTAATTGTCTCATGTTGCTTTTGCAAACTTGCTTATCAAAGTGCTGATTGCAGAACTCTTTTCTAGCTGACAAACGCGGCTAATTGGCAATCAACCTAATAGGACCCATCGTGGTGGCAGTGTTTGTCAGTGCAAGTTGAGGAATCAAAGTCGTTTCCCCATGAGGTGTGTGAATATTGTGTGTGTGTGCGTGTGTGTGTGTGTGTGTGTGCGTGATAGTTTTGGACAACAACAGAAACTTTTTTTGTGTGTTAGAGGCTCAAATAAAATAGGGATGTTGTGAACCCTGAGAGCTTCTTTCTTTCCGTGGCGGTGCAGTGGAAGTCTGCGTGCTGGCTTACAGCCTGTTACCGGACCCCTGCTGGTGACGGTGGCCTGAGGAAAATCCACACACAGACTTTGAACAACATCTTTGGAGGGTAACAACAGTCAGGGTGCCTTCAAAAGCACATAATAATGGACACTGAGGCGCAGCTGGAGCTGTGCTCAGGCAGAGTCAGAATGAGGGAAGCGTCTTCAGCACCACGGACAGCAACCAGCGGCCCATAAAGGCAGGTGAAACAGAAACCTCAGTCTTTACAGAGACGCCTGCACGACAAACACTCACAGTCTCTGTTATTCTGTCCTTTCGGCCTGCAGGCAGAAGGAAACTGAGGCTGTGGAGACACATGCAAATGTTTTGTTTTGGTCCAAACCAAAAAAATGGGCTAGTTTGCTTTGCTGCACTTGGTTTTATTTCTAATCGAATTCATCAGTTACGAGCAAATCACAGCCTATGAGCATAAATTCTCGAAGAATCACATGCATCTCATTTACAGAATACAAGTTTAATGGGTTTTTTTTAAGCAAGTATATTTGAAGAGGAATGCATGAAATAATTGGAATTAAAATCCCTTTATTTCCCAGAAATTATCACCAAAATCTAATCTTGTTTCTTTGGAAAATACTCAGGATTTTTAACATCACCATATTAAAGATCCAGTGAAACAAAGATGTTTTCTCTAAACCTCATTTATGCTTCAACTTAAAATGCTGAAATGACTGAAGCTGCAGGTTCGTCAAACTACTTTAAATGCTAAAATGGCAGCTTACGGTTCAACGGGTCGGTTAAATATTGTCTAAAAAATAGTTTTAAAAAAGAAAAAATGCAAACTCTACAATAAAAACTATGCAGGAGGTGAAAAAACAACTGGAGAAAAAAAAACAGGGGGACATCGGCTGCATGCTGATGGATTTTCCTTCCCTGACAATCCACACAGTCTAACCTCAGGTCAGCGCAGAGACACATACATGCATTTATACATTCACTCATTATTCACTGGCATACATTTAAATTGGTAATGCTGAGAGAGTGTGCAGAAAAACAGAGGATCAGTTCGATCCTGAGCGTCTGAAAATGTGCTGTTTTCTTCTAAAAGAGTCAAAGAGGATTCATTGTTTTAGTAAACAGTTAATCTCCTCCGACAAATATGAAGGCATAACTTGAGAAAGTTAAAATAGTGGTCATTTTATTATTTATCATTGAGAATTTTGTGTTTAAAATCAAATTTGTAAATCTGAAGAAAAAAGAAATACAGATTTAAGAGAAGCCGCATTGCATTAAGCATGAAAGCATAAAGCTTCCTGCACTGAGGCCACAACATCAGATTTATTATCTCGACCTTTAGTGAAAACAAAAAATGACCTCACCACCATCTATTACTTGATTGCCCCCTGCATTAAAAACTATAAATTACACAAAATTATAAATACAGCAGGTGGAAGTTGAAGTAGCTGTTTAAAATCTAACATGTTTGCAGGCTGGGAAACACTTTTCGCATTTGCGTCAATCTAAACGTGATGGTCACATGTTTAAAAAAAGCTCTTTTTAAATTAATTTCAGTGGAAATAATAGGAGGCAGAAATTACAATCACAATACAATTAATCTAAGTAATCCAGCTCAAATGAAGATTATGGCACTTCAGATGTCTAAATTGGCCAAATTAAGTGGAAAACTTCCAGGGTAACTGTTTTTTAGTATAAAATTTCCTTGTTGTGCTTTCACACTCTGTCCTTGTTGGGTCCTGGCAGGAGTTTACTAAAACAAAGCAACCACAAACTGCAGACACAGATTCAGCAACACATAACAATTTCAGTGCTCACATACACGACTGGTACAAAGTGTTTCCTTGAGATAAACCTGATGTACCAGATGAATCTCTTAATGCTGCAGTTTCACTTTAAACAAACGGTTTAGAGCAAAGTGGGGATTTGTTTACCACCTGTCTGATGGTCTTAATGGACTCCACTCTGAAGACTCCGCCTCTCTGAATTGATTCGTCCATTATGGGCGAGAAACAAAACAACATGAAAGACGTCCTGTGGTAAATGCAACCAAAATGTCAAACAGCTTCTGACATGATTTAAGTCCGTGTGTGACCTTCATCAGTGGAAAACCTCAAACTGTCTCAGCTGAGGTCGATAACGGGGGCCGCCTGCCGGGAGGGCGAGGAGGTGCCTGATGGGAGTCCACTTTGGTAAAATACCTTCTTTTCACTCCTCATTAGTGATACTGTTACATTTTTTGGCCTCCTTTTTACAAACGCGACCTGCTTTTACAAAGTTATTGACCTGCGAAAACAAAAGATAAAGGAGGAAACTGGACTGAAATCTTGATGTTGCTTCTTCTTCTTCAGCTACTCTCCAAACTGCTGAGCTTGTGTGTGTGTGTGTGTGTGTGTGTGTGTGTGTGTCTCTCACCCAGACTTCGCCGAAGTGGATTTGAAAGTAAAATACGCACAATAAAAAAAAGACATCCTGTGCTTCAGCCTCTCTCCTGATAAGTCTGGGTCATCTGCTCGAACAGTCGACATTGAACTGGACATTAATCTCCATTTTATCACGTGGCGCTCTCTGAGAATCGCTTTACCTTGTTCACTCCGACCTTTTACATTATTTATGAACACGTCCTCTCCTCTCTGATAACCACACATGGGAGACAGACGCAGACAGGAGGAAGACGAATCAGCTGGTTTCGAGTTTAAAGAGAGAATCTAAAGGAGTGAATCAACACAGGAGACCTTTTTTTTTTGTTGTTTTTCTGAAGCATTAAATCAGTCTACTCTGAGCTGCTTATCCACATATTTTGACACAAGAAGATCTTCTCCTTTATCTCCTGTTGTCGAGTGAATCAGTCGAGCGCAGCCGACACCCGACTGGAGCCGAAACTTTCTGGCAGACGTTGAAGAAAAGTCGGCGGCGTGTTTTTTTCCCGCAGTGTGGTCCTCGGAGCTTACCACAAACATCTTGTCTTTCATCTGCCTCATGATTAAATTGCCTTAAAGTATCAATCCCATTTAATTACTGTCATTATCATCAATGAGAAATTACCAGCGCCCAAAACGGCAGGGTTAATTAGGCTTTCAGGGACGGAGAGATTATTTATTTATCTGTGGTCGCCTGCGAAGGGAAGATATGAGTCGGGAGTTTAACTTCACGTGGAGTTAAACCGGCTGCTTGTTTCCTGTCTCACTTTACTCTCCTGCTGTCGCTTTGCTTCCCATCACCGCTGCCTCCCTCTCATCCGTCTCTCACCTCCCGACTCTTCTTTTGTTTTCTCGAATCTCGCTCGCTTTCGGTGTCACACACGGATCTGCGTGTGCCGTTCAATCTTCCCGTGGAAAGTTTACCACTGATGTCCCTTCAAACAAACAAACAGCAGTGACTCAGCGTCTCGTCTCCTCGCTCACTCATCCTAACAGATGCTCACAGATCCCTGTTTGACTTGGCAATGTAAGAGAGGTGGGGTTTATTTTTCTTTTGCTTGAAAAATGACTCTAACCTTTTTCTGTGTTCATCAAGCGACTTCTCAAAACAAAAGAGGTTCTCTAACAAATGACTTCACTCATCAAAAGACAAACCGAAGCTCCTTCGTCTTCTCCTTCCTGACGTGCAGCTCAAAATCTCACTGATTAGTTTCCTCCTCTTGGACGTAGGTGTTCAAATCAGTAGAATCGGCTGATGTGCAGATTTGTTTGAAATGTTTGAGACGTGCCTGCTCACTGATCTCAGAGCCGCACGCTGGAGAGCTGCCGCTCAAAGCCGGAGGACTTTTAGATCTGTGAAGTGGGCAATTTTCATTTCAACAGCCGACTCCACGAGCTGATTTCACAGTTATACACACCTTGAAATCAGCGAGGTAAGAAATAACCACTGAGGTTTCATTGAGCCAGTGTTTAAAAAGAGAGAAATGAGAAAAAAAAGAGCTTACTTCTTGGGTGGCACCTGTCCAACGTTGACTCGGACGCAGATGACCTTGCGAGTCTGCATCCCCAAAGAGCAGGGACCCTGACCGCCGCCGCCACGGGCGCCCATGGAGGTGTTGAGGGACGAAGCTGAGGGGTCTTCGGTGCAAGGACCCCAAGGCCCCGTCTGCCAGTGGTAAACTGTACAGGCGTGTTCGTTACAGTTCCGTACCTCCTGCAGGGCGCTGCTGTTTGGACACAAGGCGCCGCCTGACGAAACCAAAACACAGCCAAGATCCAGATTCAAAACGTGAGAAAACAAGATAAACCTAAAAAAAACAAACTGAACAACACATTGTTTCCACTTTAACAATGTATTAAATAACAACGGTAATTGTGTCACAAAGAATTTTCAGTGAAGCTTAGCATCTCATTATTCTGGTTTTATGGTTCACAACTTTTCTGTTTTGTTTCACTCTTGTTGCTCTTGTAAAGTTCGTTTCCAGCAGCAGCTGTTTGCAGCAAAAAGGCTCAGATAAACACATTTTTCACCACAAACTCAGCACCTGACAGACAGACAGACAGACAGAGACTGACAGACTGACTGAGTAATTTGTCCTTGAGCATAGTGGAGCATTTAGCACCTTAACAGTCAGTATTGTTGGTGAAGACAAAAACAGCTAATCAGTGGCTTAATACTGAAGTTCTGTTATAAAAGGTTAGAGACAGGAATCAAAATAAAACCCATTGTTGCTCTGCGTCTGCAGGATGTGTGAATATGAAACTGTGATGCAAATAAATGTCATACAGTAACTTTATAAGGAAGTGATATCCGACTTTCTGCATTTCCCTTAATCTATTAGATGAGATGGGATTCAACTGGACTGTTACGAGAGAGAATGAAAACAAAACGAAGCACAAAAGCAGCAAATGCAGAGAGAAAACACAGATGAACATTAAGAAGTGGACACAAGTATGCTGAGTTAAACATGGCATGAGCAGTTTTAACAGTGTGAGCTGTGAAATGAATAAAATAAGATATTTAAGGCACGAACAAAAGCAAACTCAGCGCAGGTTTACGTTTAAAAGTGAGACTTCATATAGAAAAGTCTTGCACTGCCTCCTGAAAGCCACTAAACTCTGTTCGTGCTGCACATGAAGCTCACAGCTAATCAGACATGAGACTCATCACGACTCGAGAACAGAGAGAGTCTGCAGTTATCTGCCGTTCAGACTTCGGGGGCTTAAGCACATTTTCTCTACGTGATGAAAAGTCCAGGATGAAGCTCGATGAAATCCAGCACATCTGGCTGACAACTGTTGTTAACTGCTGATTTATTTCTCCATGAAACTGAATCTGTGAAACTCACTGAATGAAATCTGCACTCAAACACAACAGAAACTCTTTGTAATAAGAGTTTCCAGAAGCTCTATTGATGAACAAAATACTTTACAACGCCTTAAAGCTTTATTGTTGGCAGAACAAAACAAAAATCATAACGGCATTGTTTGAAAAGCAAACCAGGATTTTATTTAAGAAACTAGCCATTTAAAGTTTCTAACCTGGTTTTTCCGTTTGCAAATCAATCAATTTTTTCCTGTTTAGAAAAAAACTATAATGCCATCTTTCCGTCTCTGCAACAGTCTTATTATATTGAGGACTTCACCCTTAAAAAAACACATTGTAATGCAAAAAGTGGCTTTGAAAGGAGGCTGAAGATGAGCCGGTTTCAGTATCTGAAGCTGTGAGATGTGAGAATTTGCTCCCTGAAGTTATAAACCGAGGCTCAAAGTGTGTTTATCTGAAATTAACTGTGGTAAAGACTCAAGAAAAACAAATGTTCTTATTGTTTCTTTTCACTATTTTAATTAATGTCGTTGTTGTCCAAATATCCCCGTCTTTGTGTATATTGTATCATGATTTCACTTTATTTATTCATTCTCTCATTTCATCGCCCTGATCTTTCAGGTTACAGACTCGTCTTGTTTTTTAGCTGCACTTGTTGAAAAAAATCCCAATTCCCAGAAACATCAACACAAGATAATCTTGGAAAACTGGAGCGTGAGCTGAACATGTGTGATTTCAATATTCCGACGATGCTGCCAAGAAACCAACAGAGGTTCCTGAGAAGTCTGAGCACAGATAATGTTCCCCGTAAATCTTCGGACCCTCTGAGTTTCCCGTAAATCCTCAAACATCAAGAATGAAACCAGCTGACGTGAACCTAAAAGTGCACGGATCTATTTCTTTTTAAATCTGTAAAAAACATCTCAAAGTGGGCTGTAATTTATCCTGACACATGGAAAAGCTTGCTGGCTGATTCACAAAGTGCCATTTAGTTTGTATCCTGAATATCATTCAACCAACAGGTGTCAAACACCACGAGGCACGTGGGTAATTATTGGTCCCACAATAATCACCACAGGATTAAACGTGAGCAGTTATGCTACACAGATCATTAATTAGGTTTATTAATGTATTAATTAGAGTGTAATCCAATGGCCACATATCACTGAGTTTGTTTGAGAGGCTCATCAAGTGTTAAAGTTTTCTTTTTTCTTCATTAATTTGAAGCTCAGGAGCTGCAGAGTCTAATCAGACCATCTCCTCTGCAGGCTATTTTTCACCATTAACAAATTCTTCATGCAATTAACTTTGACTGGCAGTCCGGCTCCCACACGGTTTGTTCAGCACTGTGTGACACTGAGTCGGACTTCAGGGGAAAATCTGAAGAGTTTTTTTTTTACTGCCACAAAAAAACATGACAAAGCTGCAGGAAGAT
Organism: Acanthurus lineatus; assembly: GCA_029814665.1. Taxonomy (NCBI): domain Eukaryota; kingdom Metazoa; phylum Chordata; class Actinopteri; order Acanthuriformes; family Acanthuridae; genus Acanthurus; species Acanthurus lineatus. The sequence continues at coordinate 3,350,421 of JAPZDV010000025.1, read as the reverse complement.
GTTTTTTATTTCTATTTTATTCTATTTAATTGTAGATATTAGTCAAACAAAAGCACCGCAGACTTACAGGTGTGTTTACATATCACATGAATCACATCTTTTCTTGCCAGCATTTTGTTTTTTGGTGATTATTAGAAGTTTGGATTTAAGTCACATGACGTAGACTCAAGTCGGACTGAAGTTACAGGTTTTGACTTGATGAATAAAATAAATCACTTAAACTTGAGTCTTTTGACCTGAAAATACCAAATCCCTTCCCCAAAGCCCAAAGATTAGAGTTATTTTTTATTTTAGTGAGCCACCAATCAACTCATGTTGCTTCATTTTCTGAATCGACTCAAGTTACCGTTTTTCAATCCCAGCAAGCCGACACTTAATACCCCTGATTAACTTTGTTTGAGTCGAACCAACAGCGTCCAATTAAGCTGCGGGACAAAACCATGAGGAGAAAACTCAATCTCACTGACCTCCAGTTGGAACTTTCTCTTCCCAAAAACAATTTTGCCCGGATACAGAAAGTACTTGGTGGGAAAGAAATGACTTGCATGTTGCAAAATATCAGGCCAAGAATCACAGACAGACACACAACAACTGTCTCTTTGTTCGACAGTAAAAGTTGCACAGTTTTCTATGAACTGAGGCTCTACTGTTAAAATGGTGTTTGTTATATTTGGTGAAGAACATGTTGAGACTTGTTTATGACTTGAAACCTAAAGTTTTTAGAGCCTGGGACTTGTTTCAGGACTTGTCCATCTTGATGTGGGACATTACTTTAAACTTGTCAGCCTTAGTTTCAGACTTGATAAGGACTTGCTGGTCTTGATTTTGGAGTTTAACGCAAAGACTTGAGACCAACTTTTGACTTGCAAATGAACAACCTGGTCTCGTCTCAGCCATCTCTGCTCATCAGACGACTCCAAAGTCCAGGTCACCTTTCCACTGCTCCACTTTAGTTTGTTTAACCTCCGTTGTTTGTCACCTCCCTGTCGCTCTGTGCTTTTCTCCCCCCTCATTTGTCTTGCGAGGCGTCGCTCAGTCAGCCTTTCAGTCTGTTGGCTCGATGTGCTGGAGTAACTGCTGACCCTCGGGGGCTTTCAACAGAGATTGAGAGGCGTCGCAGGCCTGTGAATCCTCCACACCTGTATATCTCCGCTGGAGTTGGCAGGCAGCGGCTCCATAATGAGCAACGGCGAACACACACACTCGAGCCTGAATCACACGCTGCCAACTCAGACAAATCTCAACCTAATGGTTACCGAGAGTGACGTTCTGCTGACTGAGCCATGCCAACAACCTCGCTAACAACGCGGTGATGCTGCGCCCGACACCGGCGTGACACCGGCGTGACACGGCGACACGGATCATCAGGAGCTGGAAAAAGCTAAAGGTTTGTTGTTGGGTAAATGTGAATCAGCTTACAGGGGAGATGTGATGGAGTGACAAACAACGGCGGCGTGTGTGAGTTATTTAAACGTGTTTGCAGGATAAATCACAGCTTGCTGGCTCCTTTACAAAAAAGCTGGAACAAGTGCCACTTAGCATGCATCTTGAATATCATTCAGCTAACGGGTGTCAAACACTACGAGGCACTCGGGTAATTATTGGTCCCACAATAATCACCATGGAATTATATGTGAGCAGTTAGGCTAAACAGATCATTAATTAGGTTTATTAATGTATAAATTAGGACGTAATTCCATGCAAACATATTGGTGGTTGCTTATTAATGTTAGTCCTGTTTGAAATTTTAGTTTTTCTTCGTTAATGTGCAACAGAGGAGCTGCAAAATGTAATCAGATAATCTAGTCTGCAACGGAGGGGGGGGGGACCTGTGGTGGAGATAAAAAGCTTCTTTACGGTTTTTATTAAATATGTGTTTATAAAAATGTGCATCTTGAACAGACAGCAGAGAATAGTTTTGTGTTTCTAAATCTACTACAAGTACAGCTACTTTATTTCTAGTCTAATAATCAAAGATTTTACCGAAAAGTTCTGGAAACTTCGGCACCCGTGACAGACCTTTGATGAATACAGATATAAGATGTGTTATTATGACAGGTGAGAAATGTCGTTTATAAGCTAATCTCACAGCAGAACTACAGAAAGAAAAACAGCTAACACATTCAAGTCGTTTCACACACGGCTGACGAGGTCTGGCTGCCGAACAAACTGGGTGAATGAGCTCTAAATCAATTATAAGTTTCCCTGAAAATGTTAGAATATTGTTGTTTTTAAAAACTACAAAAAGACAAAAAAAAAGCACGAACAATTTTACGCACAGCTAGAGGTTTTAAAACAGCTACCAGCAAAGTCTAATTATACTGTTACCCTCCATCACTGTGATCCACGCCACAACCATCGCAGTGACTGTGAGGAAAACACACACACAAACACACACACACACATACAGATAAGACACAAGGAAATGTTTGGAGACATGACAAAAAAAAACAAAGAAAGACAGAAAGACAAGCAGCAACACACAGAGCTTTAAAGCAGAGGGGCACATGCAGAGAAATGATGATAGAAAGAGATAAAGCAGTGAGTGTCAGGCGAGGAGACGGACCGACAGAAATAATCAGCAGGACAGATAAGCAGACTGTTGGAGATAAGGACAAACGACACGCAGACAAGTGTGAAATCCAGACATTCACTGAGTGACAGCAGAGGACGACTTGAAAAGGCCATGACTAAGCCAATACCCCCCCCTTATCTGCATACATTTCCATACGAGATGGTGCGTTAAGCCCGTCGGCAGGTGGAGACTCACCTTCCCCGGCGTTGTAGGCCAGGATGGAGCGTGTCCTCATCTGCTTCCCCTCGATGGTTTTGCTGGAGCAGGTCTGAGAGCAGGTGGACCACGGCGTCCAATCGCTGAGCACGCAGTCCCTGGAGCAAGGCACCTCGCAGGGCACGGGCTCCGGGGGCGGCGAGGACGAGCAGAGGTCTCTGTTCACCTCCTCTCCTGAAGGAAGTGATGATGGGAAATGATTCAGATTCATGAGAAATTAAAAGTAGGACGGACTGAAACTGCATTTTTAAAGGAAAACAAACCCACACAGTTGATTTCACTGCAAAAACTGCAAAACTGAAGGCGAACAAATGGTGATATTTTGGTAACCAGTAGTAATGTGGTATAATATTTGTAGGAATAAACACTGGGGGGGAAAAATGTGATTATAAAGAGACAATACTTGTTAAGAATCTGAAAACATAACATAAAGAAAAGACAACAGCACTGTGTTAATGAGAAAGAAGTAATCGTTAGTAAGCATTGTCGAACTTCTGGCTTCCTCGTCTCAAATTTGCATCGTTTCTCAACAAAAGCTAAAGAAACTTTCACATTTTGTTCTACAAGACAAACTTCATCAGGATAAACTACGTGTGATTTTTTTAAAAGTTTTTTCTTGTCTCAGCAAAAGTGTTTGCAAACAAGCGACCAACACAGCAACTCATCTACTCATCCATCCAACTTTACAGCCTCATTGTGTTTAAACTCACAAACCTTTTTCAACTCAAACTCTCCAACTTGTTGACTTATCGAGCTGTAATGTGTGTAACGCAAAGTGCAGCAAGAAGCTTAACGTAGGTGATGTTTAAGTCATGTGACCCTGTTGTTCATTTAAAGCCTAACGTTAACTTTTTCTTCAGACAAATACATTTAACATATCAGCCACATTGTAAAGGATTAACACTGTTTAACCCAAAGATTCCTCAGATATCCTGAGTAAAATAAACACTTCTGTTAAAACTATCATATCAAAGTAAAGAGCCACCTTTTCTTATTACTGCATAGGTTTATTAACTAAAACTAATTCTGTAGTCTTTTACAATGTGCTTCATTGTTTGTGAAAACATCTGTCAATTAAGGAATTAATCCGAAACTCTTGGGAATGAGAACATTAAAAAGGTGCTGAACATTTTGAAAAGAGACAGAAAAAAATCCTGAGTGAAACCTGTTTTTCTTCGCTCCCAAACTGACGATAAACTGGGTGGTAACTTGCATAATGAGAATAAACTTGAAGGCTTAAAGATTCTTTACAAGGATTAGATTTTCAGCACTCCAGCACAGAGGCTGTCTGAGCAGCTTGAAAACGAGCAGCTGTGTGTCTTAATTGATACACGCAGCCCATTTCAAATTGTAGAGGCGTGCTTGTTTTCTTAAGACGTCTGGTGTCCCTGAGACAACTTGGAAAGGATTAAGTCCAAACTGGCACGAGTGTCAACTTGGCATCCTTTGATCGACGGGTAGAGACACTGAGAGGAAATCTGCCGACACGTTGTGAAGATTTAAAAACGTACAAAACAAAGCTCAAACTGTCTCCTGAACGGCACAAAGAGAACGTTTCAGAGAAGATACTCAAGAAAAGTTTGAGTTATTGAACCAGTGACTCATCTTTTGACTCAGGATGCACAATATTTATTAGTGCAGATAAATGATTAGCCAGTCATGGGAGAGTTATCAATTATCAGTCGTTGGTTAGAAATAAAACAGATAATATATGAACATAAATCAATTTTATTGCAGGAACAAGTAAAGCATCCAGTCAATGCTGCTCAGTCTGCATAAACTGCAGGTTATGAACTTCTTTAAAACACAGGAATGTGAATTATAGATTTTTAATCAGTTATCTCATCAGTGTTATCCATGAGAAAAGTCATCAGCACTGAAAATAATTCCTTTTTGGTGCATCTCTTTGTTTGATGTTGTTTGATATAAATTGATAATGAAGGAGGAAAGTTTGCAAACAAGGTTTAACTTTTTGAAAATGTTGGCGAAATTTTTACCAAATCTCATTTAGAGTTTTATGCAACTTTGAATTCTAAATGCAATAAATTATAAAGCAAGCTATTTTTTCCCTTCTATTAGATTCTGTTCGACTTAACTTGCACAGCTTTGAATCCAGTCTAGAACTTATTTGTAAAAATGTTTCACACAGATTAAAAATAAACCTGCAAAGCATCAAGAGTCTCTAAACTAAACGTAAAAAAAACAGCAAACAGCTTTTAAACCAGTCGCATAGATGATGTCCCGCGTTGGTCCAGTTTTCCTACTTAGCTGTTTTTCACTGCAGAAATAATTCAAAACATTTCAGATGCGTTTTTCACATTAACATGACAGTTGATTATGACCCTTTTTTTTATGAATAATCAGCGGAATATTCACAGTGATGTACTCTTGACTCTGCGCTGAACATGGAAGGAGAAAACTCACATGGGATTCCTGCATTTCTTACACCATCGTCCATGTTTTATTAATAAGCTGCTTGCATCAGCCATGAGTGGTTTATATTAACCCACATACTCGTCTGCGTTGCTTCATGTGCCGCCATGAACCGAGCAGAAAACCACTTCCTCCTGCGAGCCACGCACACGCCCGGCAAAACGTAAACCTTTCAGAGGCTGAATGGAAATTTCAAGCAGAGGAGAATCACTGGAGCTTCAGAAGTCAGACCGGGCTTGACTTTGAATTAAGATGTCACTTTGACAGACGCGCAGTGAACCAATGATGACTGAATGGAGAACGGCGTGAAAATAAGAAGTGACAAGGGACCACGGCGAGGTTTCAGGCTCGCAGGGAGAAAAACATGAATGAACCGAACGCCCACGACGAGAGGAGAAGCTCCACGCAGCCCCCCCGTCTGAGCAGCCAGCCAGCCAGCCAGCCAGCCAGCCAGCCAGCCAGCCAGCCAGCCTGGGGAATATCAATAGCCAGTTTCAATAACATTTGTATCGACCTTCGGCTGTTGTCTCGGGGCCTCGGCTCCGTGGCCTCTTTTTCTTTTTATGACTGGGACACACTCGCAGAAAATGTGCGGCTGACATTGCAGTGAAAAATCTCTGAGGCGAAAAAGTGCAGTGAAAACCCAAACAGAACAAATCAATTTTCATCAGATGAAGGAGTGAAGGTGTGTGTGTGTCTGTGTGCGTGTGTGTGTGTGTGTCACATGGAAGGTGGGATGGAGGGAGGGGGGTATCAATCAACTGAAGTCAAGTGAGAAAGAGCAGTAGAGACTCTCT
>JAPZDV010000025.1:3311107-3340114 GCA_029814665.1 Acanthurus lineatus | reverse complement strand
AAGGAAAAATCAGAAGCAGATGAAATGAACCTGCTTTCTGGTTTGTCTTTATGTGAGGAAATTTTTTATTTTTTGCAAAAATTACCAGCAACAGAAGCAACAGAAGCAACAAAGCTCCTTTGGTTTTATTCCTGACAGCAGAGTCCCTATAGAGAACCGTGAGAAAAACCCAGAAAACCTGCCTGTGAAGAATACACCATCATGCCTTTGTTTTGTTTATCGGCTCCCTGTTAGCATGTCAGGATGATAAATTAGCAATGATTATCTTGTGCGGCGCCGTGTTTCGAAACCCAACACATCGTGGAGCTCTGCCCACCGACTCTCAGCAGAGACACAAGACAGGAAGCAACAATGCGACGCAACAATGCGAGGTGCGAGAGCTCATGTTTATTCCATGAGGTGTAACTTGGCACCTTCTCCTCCCAGTCGTGCCATGTTGGCTTTAGGACGCCACCTCTTTTTTTCATCGCACAACGTGTAAGTCCATGCCTGTCTGAACTCCCACTGAGGAACTATGCTGAAATAAAAAAAAGGAGAGATGTTATCGCGGTGCGAGGCGCAGCTCCGTGACAGCGGTGCAGAAAACTGTGTCTGCTGAACCACAGCAAGATTAATAAACTTCACGTGTGGAGTCCTGGAGATACGAGATACATGGAGGTATATAGATGCTGTATGTGCGCTGGAGTCATGCTACTGAATCTTTCACAGGTCTGCATCCATGTTTTTTTCAATTTTGAGTTGTTTTTTTAATTGTAGAAGAAGACTGACAGGAAATATGAAGACAGAAAAAAGGACTTTTGTCAAAAACCCAAAGTCGGACTTAACGCAGGAAGTGGCAGTTGCTTATATAAATAAGCCTGACAGGAAAAAATTTAACATTTTGGGGAAAAGTAATCATTAGTTTGCTTTCTGAGAGTTAAATGATACGATTTTAACGTCTGTTCTTTCAAATTGAAGCCATCCACCAGCAGCCAGTTAGCTTAGCTTAGCATAGCGAACAGAAACGGGGGGAAACAGCTAGCATGGATGTCTGCAAAGATAACTAAACCTGCAGACGAGCCTTTAAAGCACCACAAGTGACATGTCATATCTTGTTTTTTGTGGTTTTATGGAAGGTTGTGAGCCAGATTTTCTTTTTTTTTTTTTTAACCTTTGAAAAGAAGGAGGCTAGCTGTTTATCTCCACTTCCAGGCCGAGCTGTAGCTTCATGTTTTTAAATTCAGATACAAAAGCGGTATCAATCAATTGTCTCGTCTAACTCTCATCTAGAAAGCGAATAAGTCTATTTTCCCGAAATATCGACCTGCTGCTTTAAACTGCGGGGGGGGCAACAGGAAACGGGCTCTGTGCTTCTAGGTCGACCTTGGTGATGAGAGCGAGTTCTGCTCCCTCAGCAGACAGATTCAACCTCCCGCCTGCAGCTCTGCAACACTCTGACTGACACTTCTAAACCTTTTTCTTTTTTTCCACACACTTCCACGGCAAACAGGTACGGCTGTGCATATGAATCCCATTTCCTCCCAAAAAAGCACATTCAATACTAATGAATAACGGCTTTGCAACCACATGAAAATACAGAAGCATTTTATACAAGAGAGACGGACTTAAAAAGAAACTCTGAAACTCTTCTACAGTTTTAATTTTCCACGCCAAGAGCTGCATTTCAAAAGGAGATATCAAAAAATAGAATAATTAAACGATGAAAAAAAAAACTGGCATGAGAGTTAATATTGAGTAAAGTCAATAACGGAGCAGAACTTTTCGAGTCTTATTTCATAAAACATTTTAATCGTCGATATAATATCAGGTGCGTCTCGTTTCGCCCCTCTGAAGTGATTGTCTACCGTTGTTTTCATCTTCTGTAATCAACTTATGACACCGCGGCGCTCCGTGAACACCTGTTATTGCAGGTAGACTTTGTTTCTTTTTAATTTGATGCTACTGGAGATCAGAGAACAACTGAACTGGGAGCATCTGTTGTGTTCATCGTTCGCCGGAAGAAAATCCACCTTTTAGTGAAAAACTGATGCTCAGTCTTGAGACATAAGAGGTGGCATGAAAGTTTGAAAAAAAACAAAACAAAACCCAAGACTTTTGATCCCAAACTTTTCAAGTATTGAGTGATAGATTTCAAAAACGTTGGGTATTTAGTGATCCCCCCCCAAAAAAATCTCTTCACACGTTCAACCTGAGGCGCTTTATTTCCTGTATTCCAACGGTTCCTACAAGACATCTGAGAGCTTAAAGTCTCGCTCAGTCAGGAGAGCTGAATCATAATTCCCTTAGAACTGTACAGAAGGAGGCAAGTGGCTCTTTTGAAATGCAAAATGCTTAATTCCTCTTACAAATACAGCGAAAGTCAAATAGTGAGTTTGCTGAGCCACCGTTAATCCACGTCTTATTGGGGGGGGGAACTACAGCGACTTCAATCTCCTCACATCAATCCATCTGGGAATAGGAAATTGAGGACCAACAGAATACGAGGTTTCCGTGTGATGAAGAAGGAGAAATTCTTTCTTTCTTTCTTTCCTGTTTCTCCATTAGTCTATTTTATATTTTGCTCTCCAGCGAGTTCACATTTCTATTGTGCTGAAATGACAACGGAGGCAAAAAAAAAAAAAAAATCCCTGGTGTGAGTGTGGCTTACTGTCTGCAGAGGAGGGAGGCGTCTCACATCTCACATCGCACTATCCATATTCTGTTTGTGGGCGAGCAAAGTTTTTCTTACAGTCCTTTCAAAGCTTCAACTCTTCTGCCTGTTTTTGTTTTTTTTTATGGGCACAACAGAACTTTGTTGTACTGTAATATGAAGATACTCGTCCCTCTGTTGGATTTGGCGACAATGCAGAACACTGTGCACAAAGAACAGCAGGGTTTGTAATGTTGTTACAGTGAAAATGTTGTTTATCGAACATTATCTCACATATGAAGAGATGCAGTCAAAGTTCTGTTCAAATCAACATCTGAATTATTACTGTTGCATGTTTTCTTTCCTTTGTGATTCATTGTTGTGTTTGAAAAATGGAGAGAAAAAGGAAGACAGGAAAAAAGAGGAAAGGATAGGATGGATTTGTAAAGGTGAAAGAGGAAAGGATGGAAAGGAAATAAAGAAAGAAAGAGGGGAAAAAATAAAGATGTGGAGAGAAAAAGAGAAGAAAGGAAATAAGGATTGATTAGAGAGGAAGAAGCAAAAATAGGAAAGGACAGAAAGAGGAAAAGAAAGGAACCAAGGAGTAAAGTAGAGATGAGAGGAGAGGAAAGTAAAAGAAACGAAGATACAGTTGGCAAGATGAAAGAAAAGAGAGAAGACAAGAGGATATGTAAGGAGACAAGTAAGGAGAGGAAATGAGAAGAGAGAGGAAGAGCAGAGGAGGAGAGGAACAAGGATGGAGGAGATGATGAAATGCAAGGAAAAAAGAGAGAATAGGAGAAGGAAAAAGGAAAGATGAAAGGATAGCATAGTGAACAAAGGTGGAGAGTAAACAATAAGAAAAAGTAAAAGAGATGGGACAAGAGGGAAGAATGAAAGACAAGAAACAAGGGTTAAGGAGAGGAGATGATAAGAGAGGAGAAATGAGGAAAGGAAAGGGAGAAAGGAAAGAAGAAAGAGGATACAAGATGGAAGGATAGAGGAAGGGAAAAGCAAGGATAGAGGAGAAGAGGCTGACCATAAAAACTTGGAGTGGAGAGAGAGAATAACGGGAAAAAAAACCTTCCTCGGAGGAATAAAGCGGAGGGAGGGGTTGAGGTTTTTGTTATCAGCATGACTAAAAGCACCTACCTGTAATCTGGAAGGTGATGGAGAGGAGAGGGGGGACACTAGGCTTCTGCTGTCTTTGGGTCTGACCCGCTGCAATTACAGGGGGGAGATAGTGCTATTAGCTACGCACACACCTGGGAGACGGAGGCTGTATCAAACAAACACAGAGAGTAACGGGAAGCAGCACACAGGAGACGGGTGGAGACTAATGCACTAATGCAGAGAGGCCGGCTTGTTTGCTTTTTAATGCTCCCACAACATGATTTCATTATCTTCGGTCGGAGCCGCGGAGGAAGATACGTTTTTCTTTTATGCTTCATTTGGTTTGACCCTTGGTTTTATGATCAAAAGCTTCATGGAGTTTTTAGTGACCACGTCGCCATCAGGATGGAGACTTTTGGTGTTCTGGGATCAAAAGAGATCTGATCTAATTACAGTTTTTTTTTAACTTCAGAGCAACTAATGTGTCGGCCATTTTTCAACATGTTTCTGTTCATAACAGCTAATTAACTCAGTCCAGATCGAACATTATGTTCTTCAGGCCTTTCAGGCTTTTAAAGGAATAGATTTTTGACACTCGTGCAGTTTTTGATAGATTAAGATGAAAAAAACAACATCACTCTTGTGTCTGTATGTTGGGTACGGAGCTTAAGGAGGCTTTTAGCCAAACTTAGCATAACAATGGAAGTAACAGATCACCTTGCTATGGTAATAATAAACCAACCAACAAGGTGAAAAGCTGATAAAGTTGTGATTTTAGAAGTTCTGAGCAAGAAATTTTTATCTTGGCACACCACAGCCAAGTGTAGTGGCTGTCAGCAGGATCTCAAACTCTTGTTGTCAAAGCACAGAAACCAGAAACCAAAACTAAAATCTGTCTCTCAAATCACACCGTGGCTGTCGACTTTGCACTAGAGGCACAACATGGACACATAAACCTTTGATGGAAAGGTAGAAAGAAATAGAAACAGTTCAATAAGTAACCTCAAAAATCACAAACTCCCTTCTTGGCATTTTTGTTCACCAATTTAAAAACCAAAACTCACAGTTTCAGATGTGTTGGTGGACATAATGTTGAACCAGGCTAGTCGTTAAGTCTTCATGCTAAGCTAGGCTAACCAGGTCTCAAGTCTAGCTCTTTTTTGAACACACAGACATGAGATCTATACAGATTTTCTTTTATTTTTAACTCTCACATAAAAAAGCAAATACATTTGTTTTGAAAAATGTCTTATTTGTTCAATGTCGTCTGTTTTCAGAACAATTATGTTCTGACCTACAAGGGTAGAATGAACTTGAGAAATCAAATCAACCTCTTGATAGATTTAGCTAAACTGCATCTTTAAAGGGACTCTTGAGTCAGTTTTCTGGAAAAGAGCGACCTAAATGCCAACTCTCGTACGGTTGTGAGAAGTGCTTCAAGCATCCAGCAGACCCAAACCAGAAGTTGCAAAGCTTTAGCTGAGGAAGTCCTGGATGCAATACTCAGGCTGCGATACTGATCTGGGGTCAGATCAGAGCAACTCCCCCATAAAGATCAAGGATAAGATTTAGGAGGTTGTAAGCTGATTCCAGATTTGGGGGCCTGAGGGCATCTTCCGCCCTGATGTATGGTGATATTTATGCATGAGAGGGGGGGGGAGAAAGAGAGGAGCTGGTTGCAGGAAACTTCTCTGCACCACTGTCTGCCTCTCTGCCTCAGCGGTATGCTGGGAGATTACCCCCCCACTGCAGGGGGGAGAAATCCTGTGCCAAGACGATAAGAACTTTTGCATGTGTGCATATGTGTGTGTGTGCATATGTGTGTGTGTGCGGTTGTCTCCGTGCAAACATTAACACACTCAAGTCACGTACACTTCTGCACAACCAGCCTTAGCAACACCGGGCTAAACGTGCTTGTGTATGAAGCTTTAACAGTATCTTTACGGAGCTTATAGGCACCAAAATGTGAAGTCCGGTTTAATTGCAGCTGCTGAACTTTCTGCTCTCACTCGCTCTGCGATCTCTGCAGCACTTCAGCGCTGAAACCGACTCAGGACCGACGTACAACCACTTATGCTACACGTTAAGCATCATTTTGTGTATCATACAATGTGCTTTCACAGCAGCAGTGTGTGTTGATGCTTAATCTTGGCTACCAGACTCATTATTCTTTAATTAGGGCCGATACACAGAGAAACAAAAGGCTGCTGATCAATACAAACTGAGAGCAACAATGCTTTAGAATCGCTAACGCCCTGCCAGCTTTTCCCGCTCGAGTCATTAATTATGAATTTATCCAGCATCACACAAAAAAGTTCTAGCTTTAGAGTGGAGTCCATCAAGAAGTATTAAGGAGAAAATACATTATCGTTTGCAGCGCAGTCGTGTCAATAAATGTCCATTTTGTCTCAGCCCATCGGCGACTGATGTAACACAACAACGATTTAGCTCAAATCCAAGTTCTTGCTAACAACTAATCAGTTCCAAACTTGTCAGTAGCTCGTGCTGAAACTTCCTTCATGTTTTCAGACATAACTGCTTCAGTAACGTGCTAATTAGTTGCTATTAAAAAAAGGTAGCTCGGTCTAATGAGACAGTCTGATGAGGGATTTAAAAAGCATTAAATTTATCTCACAACACTTTGTTAATTCAGGTTTTAATCTAGAAAATGCATTTATAGACAGCACTCTTTGATCATTAAGTTTAAAGTTATTAACATTTAAGTAGCTACATATATGCTTTTCGGTCTAACTGAGTCATATATTGGCAGGATAATAGCTTGTAAACTGGTTCAGTCAGCTGCAAAACAGTTACATGACAATTACAGGCTGCAAACAACGTCCAGTTAAGTGAATCCAAACCTTTGAGAACAACTGTATAACACAATTAGCAGTTTTACCAGGAAATCAAGACAGAACAGCCACTCAAAATAATCAAAACCCACTTAACACGTTTGTTACTTTGCCTGAAAAATTAGGTTTTAAATGCACAACTTTGATTTTACAAAGATGTCTCCAGAAAACATTAATGTCACACAGAATGCAAAGTTGTTTTTTTTTAGGACTCTGGATCATCAGGAACCACGTCAAACTATCTGGAGACGTTTACTTCACCAAGCAACAACTGCTGCAGCTGCTGTGAAATCTGAAAATGCTAAGAGGTGGTCAGTTTTCTTTTTAGAAAAATAATTTTTGCATGAAAAAAATTGAAAATTGAAATTGAAAATGCTCTAATAATCATTTTGAATGACATGATTATTTATTTACTTTGTTGTTAACCGTAATCCAGATTCTGATTACTAGGTTATAAACGAGAGCTGCTGTCTCCAGACATCCATCACTCACTCACGCCAAACACCATCAAAAAGGATAAACAGCTCTCAGTTTGCGTGAGAAGAGCGTTTCTCCACGTTTGACCCGGGTGGTGAGCTGGCACCTCACCTCGTCTTCGACTCTGTCACTTTCGCTCTCACGCGATCAGCACGGTCGGCCTCCATAAGCTCAGCCTCAACTAATGTCTTTAACACCGTCTTTAGGAGGACAGCTTTGACTCTAAGCTGGCTTGACAAGTGTCAGAAATTGGGGCCTTTGCACTTGTGTCCACTGACAAATCACAGCAGGACACAGGAGCAGACAAATCCCTGCTCTAAATGTCTCCTGAGTTGGTTTAAAAAGGAGAATATGGCAGTGAGATAAAAATGTGTTTAAAGGTTTCAAACAGAGAGATTCAAGCTGACAACGCTGCAACAGAGGTATATTTAAAGACAGGATAAAAAAGCAACACTACAGTGACTATTAATGCAAAAGCAATATTGTATGTCATGTACATTTGGGCGTGAGTTGAGTCAACACGTTGGCTTATATCTGTGTAATTATCTGCTGCACATCCACCAGGGAACTGCAGATCTTTTACACCATGTGGGGAATTGGAGGATGTTAGATGTCATGAAACGCTGCTTGATCAAATTTATTTGAGTTTCACATGAGAGTTCGAGTGATTTGCCTCTGAGGCTTTGCTGTGTGGTGCTGAAGGACACGATGAAGGCAACTGTGGTGCCGACTTTGGTTACAATATCAAAGGAAGATTGAAAACAGCCTTCTGAGATCAATACAACTAACATTTGCATTGGACAAAAAAAAAGGATTTCCTTGACAAACTAATGATGCAGAAATCAAGAGGATGAAGAGCAATGGGCAAGACAAGAAAGTGAAATAAAAACACCTGAAAATAGTTGCAGGCAGAGGCAGGAAACTGCAGGAAGCGGATGCATGTTTTCTATTAATTCTCTGCTCAGAATTTTCAAACTGGTTTAAGAATCTGAGCTTGTGACCTTCCGCATATAAGTTTTTTATTAAAACTGGCAGAAGCTCGACTGTCCTCAAGATCCATTCAAAACGTCGTGCAATAAAATCCTGATTATGAGCCCTGTAGCATCCGGCAGCTTCTGCATGAAAATGCCTCCTTAAACATGAATAAAACATATATGTTAAAATATATTCAGAGGAATGAAATATATTCAGACTCTGAAAACTTGCTTCTTACCATAAGCAAAATGGAGAAACACTACAGATCTGGAGCCAAGTTTTCAGGGGCTTTTACAGGAACTTTATGCAATAATCTAAGTTTAAAACAATGAAAAATTAACGAAAATTTTCAAAAGAATGTGAAAAAAAGAACTTTTTTAATGTTAAGTCAAAGAAATCTATGTACTGTGATGCAAGGATATAAACTGAAGTTAGCATTACTACTTTTTTAGCTCAAGAGGTGCTAGAGAGTCACTGTAGCATCCAAGTGAATGATGAAGATGCAGAAGTGAGAGTGTTTTCTAACCTCTTAACAATCATGTTGAACAAACTGCCTCAGTTTAGATGTTAGTGGCTAACGCTCTTGGTAAGAAACCATTTCTAACCAGCACCACCAGCGCAGCGATCACGACCAGCATGAGATCATGTTTGGCAGCAAAGAAAGGAAGTGACAGAAACAGACGCAAACAAAAATGAATATTGGCGTTGTTTCCCATCACTGAAGATAGCTTTCAGTGCGATATTAATACTAGAGTGGTATGTAAGCAGCTGCTAATGCTAACACTTGCTGTTTAGCAATGTCTTATAAAATTAGCTAATTATTAACTATTACTGTCACTGTTATTATCCTGCACTCATGAGGAGGAGTGTGCATTTATCTCTTACAAAAGTGGTGAAAAACTTTCTAAGGTCAGATAACGAGTCAATTCTGACATGATCACCTTTAACTGTGCGCTAAAGATCCATACGATGCAGATTAATGACTCTTTAAATGTGCATTCAGCCTGAGCACAAGGCACAATTTACATATGATTGCATATTAAGTCAATGCACAGGAGTGAGTGGGCATGAAGGGATGCAAATTCTGTGTGGAGGGCACGAGTTGACGTGAAGCTTCTCGCATGAATGAATTCACAGAGATCCTGTAAAAAAAAACGAGGAAAAGTTTCTGGAGGAAAAACAACAGAAAGGATTTTGAGATCAGAGGTTGAGTCATGAAAACGTGGCAACTGCACATTCACACACAGCAAACACGGCCACAGTTTGCAAGATAACTACAGTTAATGTCTGCAGAGCTGCTTCGCTGGCTGTTTCAGGCAGTTAAACTCCGGATGCAAAAACACTCCAGCTGTCGGTTTTGTGAAAACAACAAGAGGCAACAATTAACTTTGAATGACCAGTTAAGTGTTAAAGGAGATGTTCTGTGAAACCTGAGACTAAATCTGAGCCTTCAACTCAAGGAAACTCACTTTTACTCACTTTTAATTAATTACTTGAATGCTGCTTAGTGCTCGTTTATGTTGGATAACATTAAAGCATTGTGATGAGCATTATGACAAAGATTAAAAACAACTCTCGAGGGGTTAACAGTCTCACAAGAAGCTAAAACGCCTTTTTTATTCTCTCTACAAGAGTCCCTTTGAACTGAAGAAGCCTCTTGAATTAAAGGATAAAAGTCAAGCAAGTCCAGTTGCCTTCAGGGAACCTTCAAAAACACAAGACATTGATGCTGAGTGGTCACATCAGGGCCAAAATCTGATATGAAACATACGATGAATATTGGTGCTCATACTGAAAAGGGTTTAATTTCATCTCCTTTGTCTCCAAAAATTCTATTTTCGATCATTTAAATCCACACAGGCTGTGGCGAGTAAGTAAACACAGACAGTTAACAGCATCGCAACAGCTGTCGCCATTTTTTTGCTTCATCTCTCTTTACCTTTGTCTTTTTCTCTGAGGTCGTTGAGGTATTTGAGAAGCTCAGCGTTGGCTTGGACACAATACACCTCTCTGGTCTGCAGGCCCCCCCCACAAAGCCCCGTCAGGTTGCTACGTCGACGGTCCTGTTGGCTTAGCAACAGGTCGACCCGGCAGTCGCTCCACTCGGTGGTTCTCCAGGTGTAACTACAGAGATGGAGAACATGGAGGAGCAGAGATGGATGGATGAGAGTGAGACGGAGGTCTGTGTGGGTGGAGCATGGAACAAACTCACCTGATCAGGTTTTCCATCATTGGTTAAACACTTACTTATCAATTTATTCACCCCAAGAATAACCCTTCAGCTTTATACTATATTTTCAAAGATGAAAGTGATATTTTTGCACATAATAATCAGTCTGGAGGTTTGTTGCTGGTAGTAACGTCTTCAAACAAAAAACATAGAAAGACAACTTGAAAATAAAACACTTGTCTAATATTTTAAACTGAGTAGTTAGTATCTAGAAAATAAATATACGTGGGCCGGTCTGGCAGCAAACCAAACACTCTCCAGTTTAAGAGTATGAATAAGTATTTTGGCAGCCGCTGAGGAAAGATGATATAGGAAGAAACTGTGGGAATAAAGGCGATTTGTGAGCCGACGTTTTACATCTTGAGGGACTTAAATATCCTCGCAGCCTCCCTCCATTTGTCTTTACTTTGTGTCTGGCACCAGCCCAAGCACTTATACGAATCTCATGCTTTCACACACACACGCACACAAACACACACACACGGGCCACCCAAGAGAGCAAATTAGCTTGGTGATATGAGTAAAAGGGAAGTAAACAGGAAGCGTGCACAGCCTCAGCCAGGTTGAATACCAAACACATTGATTTTACTCTATTTTTGCCTGAGCTTCATCCCTGCGGTGTGTTTCGCACTGTAGCAGGAACTTCTTACACACACACACACACACGCATGCACACACACACGCACACACACACGTATAAACACACACGAACAGCGCTGTAACCAAAGGGGGAGGGTGTAATCACAACCCAACATGCAATTGTGAGAAACACGAGCGGCTGCTGCATGCAACGCTCTGAAACACTCGTACACCTTCACTGAAATCCCGCCCACCCCGCTGTGCTCCCGATCTCCCTCCCCCGTCATCAGGGGGAACTCACGTTGCGCAGGGCGGCACGCCTTCGCCCTGAGGTTCACACAACTCCGACTCCTCCAGCGGCGGGCAGTCCGCCCCCTCGCCCACCGGGAACTGCAGCACCTGTCTGCTGCGAGTGCGGTTGCCTCTGGGAGACTCGGGGTCCACGCAGGTTTTCGTGCAGGGGCCCCATTCGGCCCAGTCGGTCACCTTGCAGTCTTTGGGAAGGACGCAGGACTGGACGGTCAGCGGCAGGTCCCGTGGTGTGCAGAGGCTGGAGGGGGGGGGACAAAGAGGACCGTGGAGAAATCGGCTTGCAGCAGAATCACACGATATTTCATCACATCGTTACAAAAGTCACAGCTAAACACACTCATACACAAACACATACAAATTAAAAACTTAACGGCTTGAGAAAGAAAATAAAAACTTGGATCTATTTTAAGTGAATAATGAAAGTCGACATCATCACCTGATATCATCACCTGTGCGGCAACAATTCAAAAACTAAGGAGGCAGATCATGCCTCTCATCAGTGACTTTGTGTTACTTCTTCTTCCTCACATTTCACTGATGGTCACATGTTGTTGCATTTGTTCTGTCGGTCTTTTTTTGGCCTCATTTGTATTGTAAAACCAGCAGATGATGCAGAGGCAGAGGGGCACTTTGTTCTGGACATTAAAGGACAGAAATTTCTACAAGACAAAAAGTAGAAAGAAAGAGCGTCTGCGTGGTATTGTTATTGATCTTGGGCATTGGTCTCAGTCATTCTGACTAAAAAAGGAGAACCAGCGCCGCACAAAGAAAGATTTGTACATTAAAATACAACAGTTTTCTTTGTTCAGAGCAGAAGTAAGACAGGCAGAGGAAAACAGTCAACACTTGTAAATGAGACCTTGTAGATAAACTCAGCTCAGGAGTTCAGAGTCTTGTGGTTTTTGCAAATTAAAACAAATAAGATATAAAATGTTGCTTTGAGAGCTTTGAATGTGCTGGTAAACACATTAATTTATCTCCTGACAGAGTCACACTACTCTGCTTCCAGTATTTATGCTAAGCTAAGCTAAGCTAATGCTTGCTACTGCAGATATCTGAGGCATAACAATCTGTAAGGAAGCAAACAAGTGTGTTATTAAATCAACAAGACAAAAACTAATTCTTCTGATCACAGTGTTAACGTTCATCCTTCATGGTGTTCACAGCCTCGTCCTGCTGGAACAAAAGCAAATAAAACACAGAACTGAGAAAAACCAGCGAATGTTTGGCAGCTTTGCTCATCAAATCTGACGATGTTTGAGGTTTTGCACGTTGACCAAGTGACAAATTTTAAGTTTGGAAATAAAAAAGGAAACAGTAATCAAAAACAGCGTTGCAACTCTTCAAAGGAACTTCCTTTGATACGCGTGTTTCCCTCTGACATCAGCTGATCACACAGCATATTTATGTTAAAGTCACACAGTGTGCAGCTCACCGACGCCTCATTACGCCGACGTTAAATCATTAAGTCACTTCTCACTGTCATTTATTAATGCCAACCTGCCAGGACGCCTTAAACCCACGTTTTATGGTCTTTGAACGCGTCGCAGCAACAGACATGTGACACTACAAGTGGCGCGCAAAGCTCGACTTTCTGCCCTTGACTGGTGTGACATTTTATCATTAGCTGCTCTCATTAGCATACACGCTGCATAATCAGCTTCACATAAGGAGTAAAAACAGAAGTGGTGTGTGTGTGTGTGTGTGTGTGTGTGAATCCAGAAGTTCCTAAGACAACGAGAGCAACCTCTGATCAATCGCTCACACACACCTTTTGATCATCTTAACAGTATTTAGATGTAATGAATAAACCGATCTCTTTGGGGCCCCGACCGAATCATTAGAAATTTGTTCTAACTAAAGCCGACTGCTTTCTGCTTCTCAGTTTGGTTGTGTTTCCCCTCGAGGCGATGCAGCTGACGAGCTATTAGTGCTAATTACAGCTCTGCTTCATTTAGAAACCCCTCATTTAGACGTTGCCACCACACTTCACCTCCAGCAACTCAAGACTTTCGGTACAAATGAGGAAATGTATGAGCTTCGTGTGAGCTGTATTTTTAAAAAAGAAAAAATGGTTTTTTTTCTTCTTTTAACTCGTGAGTCTTTGCAGATTAAAACACCTCTGCACTCTTTGAAGTGCTACTGAAGTGACACCGTGAAAAATCACGGTTTTGTTTTTCTGCCAAACACGCTCGGTGCGTTCGGCTCATTTTGCATCGGAGCAAAACAATGAGGAATTTAAAAAGCGTGAATGCGACGCGCTGAGGGTAAAGGCTCGATTTCCTCTCTCAGATGGAACTTGTGTTCTAAAAAAGCCCCCTAATGCAGCCAATGACCCATTTTCGCCCGCGACTGGAAGCTTTGATTCTTCGCTTCTTCGTTGTGTTCGTGCCCGGGCATTTTTTCGCGGAGATTTTCAAAGTTGCAAAAAAGAAGTCATTATTTCTTCATCTCAGTCATTCAGACAGAATGAGGACACAATCATTCTCTATTTAAATAAGTAAGATGATGTCTGAAAAATGTTCATTTTTAAGCCTGTGGGTTTTACACAGTCGCTTGCAGCAATGGACTCCAAGAGCTTTCAGACTGAAACAGGAAGCAGTCGGGAAGTTAGATCATATATTTGTGACTCATTGCTTGAACTTGAGCTGCGTGTAGCTAAAATGGTGTTAAAACAAAACAAAAATTACGACCCCATGTGGGACCATCAGTGTGATATGCAGTGATGTAATGAGATAAATCCCTTTCAGAGGCACATCAGCAGCGAAAAAATTCAAAAAATTCCTGATTCAAGTTGGATTAATAGGACACGAGCAGGAGACGGAGTTATTAGGGAAGTGGCCTGTTTGGGACACGTCGAGCACTACGGAGAAAGCGAAGACCCAAAGACAGATGTTCATCAAACAAAATTGGAAATGAAGGGAGCAAGATGTTCGCAGAGCGTCTGGCTAGGATCTGACTGGGTTATTGCTTCACTGGGAAGTTTGTTCCACTTTTCCGAAAGTGGCAAAAACAACTATGAATATTTCAGAACAAGAAATAAACAAGTCAAGGATTAATATTTATGCTCCTAGGGGCATGTGAGTTGTTTTCATGGTTCCTTTGAAATATTTGATCCCAGTCACTGCTGAGAACTCGGCGCCAACAAAGCATTAATGAATAGATTTAGTACATAATTGATCAAATCCTGGAGTACAGTGGCATGTGACGGATATCGGATACGAACGCAGGCTTGCTCCACTGACATTGTCACTGATTCCTTCCTGGAGATTAGAGACCTCGTGAAAGCCCCAAATCCAAGTTTCTGGGGAACAGCAGTGAAATTTTCAGTTACAGTCAGTCGAGGAAGAGGAAGAGAGATGATGGATGGAC
This sequence comes from Acanthurus lineatus, assembly GCA_029814665.1. Taxonomy (NCBI): domain Eukaryota; kingdom Metazoa; phylum Chordata; class Actinopteri; order Acanthuriformes; family Acanthuridae; genus Acanthurus; species Acanthurus lineatus. The sequence continues at coordinate 3,325,575 of JAPZDV010000025.1, read as the reverse complement.
AGAAATATTTAGAGGAAACGCTGATTATCTCACAGTTCCTCTGACATGGACACTGTGAACCACATCGATACGCGTTGTGACAAGAGCCAGAATTCACTGAAAACCACTTGATGCTTCTTTCTTTACTTTGTTGGATTAAGTCACTGACAACATCCACGTACCGATGCTCAAACTCTTTAAGGACAAAGTAGAGAAACTCTGAATTTATCAGTCTGTCGGGCCCTTTGGACACTGAAAAGACTTTATATTCTGACAAATTCTCCACAAATCCCAGTTTAAAACATTTATATATCATTAAAACTCAACAACAGAAGTTGCAAATTTGTTTAATCCATCATTCTGCGGTTTAAAAGGTGACATTAAAGCCTGCAAAGCTGCTTGGTTACTGCCAAAAACAAGCTGAAGAAGAATAACTTCAACACTTTAGCTGATTAGTTATTATAATATTTTATCCTTTAACATTAGTCAGTAAAAATCACTGCTGTCCCACTCAAATTCAAACCAATAAACACTAGAACAGCAGGTTACGTCCTCTTGCAAAACTTTTTGCGTTTGTGAAATAAAACTGCTGGAGGGGTCATTTTGGTTCCACTTTCCAATTAAAAAGAATTCAAATTAAACTGTATGAGGTTATTGAAGAGACACCACAGATGTGTTTTCATGGGATGAACTGATGTAAACCTTTTCAAAATCTGAATAAAATGTTCCTCAAAACTGCAAAAAGGTGATTTTAAATCCACATTTCTCACTCTGAAACCCCCAACAGTCATTTTCTGAGATGTTCAACTGAACCCAAACCTCAGCGTCACCTCAATCACTGCTGAGGTGTGAAACAAAATCGATTCACATGAGAATCTCAGTTTTTATCTTCTGTGATCCAGAATCTATGCTGAAAGGTCACAAAGTGATTGTCTAGATGTTTGTTATTACCGTGGAGTCGATGGATGGACGATGAAGCTCCTCAGAGCAGAACACCAAAGTTATCTTTTAAATTTCAACAATATGTCTTTGGAAAAAAGCAAAGCTTTCTTGTTTTTGATTTTATGACAAAATTTGACCTTTGTGAGACAAACTTCATTATTTTGTTCATCATTATCCCTCAGAGATTAACATGAACAAAGAGCAGCAATCACAGCAGAGCGGCTCGCCTCGTTTTGTTGCTTTTCAATGAATTCATTTGTTAATCAAAGCTGCAGACTTTTAAAACAAAAAATTATCTTAATGGCCTCGTTTCATGTTGTTTTTTTCAGTGGATGGTTTGACAATCAGTTCACTGGAGCAGGAATGAAGAATCACCTCTAATCAGAGAATCCTTTTGAATTGATTTTGAATCCATTTATGATCCCAAGAATTCAAAATCGAATCAAATTTAAAGTTCCACTTACTCTCACTTTATTTGTCTGCATTAAAATGTGGCTTTCTGATAAATGGGACAACTATCTAATCTCACCAAGACACATGAAGTGATTAAGTTTAAATGGTTAACTAGTTATACTGAGTAATAACTCTCAAATTAAGTGGTCAGTGAAAAGTTAATTTGTCTGTCTGACTCCTGTTAATGTTTACGTCGCCTTTCTATCAAACCTGTTCTCTGCTGGGAGTTTATTTTTGACTTTAGCTAAGGAATGAGCAGGAATACAGATCCATCTTTATTTCATTCAGAGTGAGCGACTCTGTAGCTCACAGCAACAACAATGACGTCGGGGTCAGAGGTTCGATCCCACTCGGGTTTAACAACCCTGCAAACGGAGGCACTGATACTGTTACAGTATGTATTTTGGATAAAAGTGCCCACTGAGGACAAAACTCATTCAAGTAAAGATTTTCTGATGGATTTCCCTTTTGGAAACTTTTACATGATGCTGTTTAAAACCACCGACTTGTTTTATTGGCTGCTTCTATCAGGCCACTTTCTTTACTGACTTTTTTTTAAGCTTTTCCTCACAAAATTGACTCTAAAATCTCAATGTGACCTCTGTTGCTCTGTTGCATGCAGACAGTTTAGCTCCAGAGAACTTTCATCTCAAAAGTTTAGCACACTGAACCGATAGTATCTGCATTTCTTGCTCCAAAACTGAGCTTTTAACACCCTTGAAACTGTAACCTTTATCTGAAGGGAAAACAATCCTCCCCTCCACTATTTATTTTAAAGGATTTACTGTAGCAATCTGACTTCATGGCTTAGCAAGTAAAACATTTTGAGTGACACTTAACTTGTTTGCCTTTTTTTGGAACATATCATTACCATGCATTCAAAAAACCAGACGACAAAACCCCCCAGAAAATTGCCTTATTTTGAAAAAGTGCCACGAAAAAAAGAAAAAAATATCACGGCTAAGATTGATCTCATGTCTTAAACTGAGTCGCTTTGACACTTTCATCCTTAAAAGCTGACATCAAAAGCACTGTGGCGGTTGTGCCTCATTGCTTTGACGGCACGGCGGTGACAAAGACGCAGCCGATAAACATCCTCCTCTGAGTGTCACCTCCTGACAGGGAGATGAGAAAACTTTCAAGAGGACAAATTTAGCATCATGTTCAGCTGTTAGAGACACACTGACTAAGGACAGTACACCTACATGTGAAACTTTGACTGGCTGACAAAGAATATAGAAAGAAAAACTGACATTAGAAGCTTAAAAATAGAGAAAAACTCAAAAAAATGGGCAAAAATTAAATAAATAGACCTCAGTATCTCTGCAAAAACACTAAAGGATCAAAAAAAAATAGTTCTGACTCAGTAAAAACATTTAAACTTTACTGTCACATTAACAAAACAATGATGCCACTCACTTGCGTCCCACGGTGCTCCCATTCCTGTGAATGCAGGTCACGTCCCGGGTCTGGTAGCCCACCTGGATGTCCCAGAACGGACTCTCCTGCCGGTTAAGGCGATTCCTGGTCCGTTTCTTCTGGATGAGCTCTCTGGTCTCTGGATCTTTTACCCCCGCTCTCTCCCTGAGCCCCTGGCCTTTCCCTTTCCTGCGCTTCACTTGGCGTTCTGTCCGAGTCTGCGGGAGTGCGCAGGGACTCCACGGTCCGACCCTGAGACTGTACATGCCCTCCGGACCCGTGCAAGGCCCCGGTTTACAAGACTGGAACTCAGTTAGGTTGGGACAAACTGAGCCTCCAAAAAGTGGAGGGACCAGGACACTCCGCACCCTGTTCCTCAGGCCTGTCCCACACGTTTTGGAGCAGGACGTCCATGGCGAATACTCGGATACCACACAATCCTGAGGGCACGGGATCAAACATGCCTGCTCCAGGCGAGGCTTGGGCTCAAAGTACTCACAGATGGCATCCTCTGCTGGAGACCCATCTGACTTGAGCATGCAGCCCACCTCACGGGTCTGAATGCCCTCTTCCCCTCCACTGCATGTGAACGGCCGAGGGGCCCCAAAGGTCCTTGCTGAAACTGGCACGCACTCGTTCCAGGCGCCCAGTTTCCAGTCGTACAGGTCCTTGTGCCAGTCGCACACACGGAAACAGTTCCTCTGGTTGGACGGACGCTGGCTCTGGTCACAGTTGGTGTGAAGGGTCGTCCAGCCCTCCACGTGGGCACACCAGACTGCCCGGCTCTGGCTGCCACCTGGGCCACAGTCGCTGCCCATACATCTTCCCCAAGGACCTGAGACACAAGCAAACAGGCTCGAATTACAACATGAAACATATGAACCAATCAACCTTTGAGCCTCAGAGTTAACTCCCCGAGGAACAGAAACCTTTGCAGTAAACTGCTTCATTACATAAGAAACCAGAGAAAAAAGGGGGAAAGACATTAGTTAGTCTGCACTCACGGTTCTGTCCTGTATGATTTAAAAACAAAACAAGACATAACTGCACAGGCTGCGGATTGATCGAGGCGCAGAATTAGCAAACATTCTGTAGTTACATTTGTAACAATCATTGGAAATCAATGGTGCCATTTGAAAACTCCTGTGTGCCTTTAACAAAGAAAATCCATATTATGCAAACATCAATTAGTCCGACACTTTATATCTCCTACTGAGAGAGTTTACTCGGGCTTGTTGTCAGCCGAGGAGACGCTTATAATGCATCTTCAAGGATGACACAGTAAATTCACACACTCCTCTGAAGTCGTCCTTGATGCAAAATGTGTTGAAAAGCTGTTTGTGAGCCACAGCAGATGATGTCTGAGTGCAAAAAAAAAAAAAATGTCAGATTCAATAAAAAAACAATGTGCCGCCTTGTTCTGAGCTGCACTCGGGTCAGACGCTGTGCATGGTAAAACCTGTCTGAGTGTCACAGGGGCCGGCTGGGATAATGAGGCAAAGCAAACACAACGTGCAACAGCCGAGATTAAAGGTGATCAAAAGAAAGCGTCTAAAAGCCTTTTTACAGAGACGGTGAGTAATCGGTCGCATTTATAAAACTCTATTGGCAACCAGCAGGAGTTGCCACAAACGTCGATAAAACTTTGATTTGTTTGTACACAAGACGCCGGCAAAGCCTCCCCTCCTCCCCCCCATCCCTCTGCTGCTAACTGCAGTCAGCACATCCAGCAGTCAGCCACTTGATCATGCACCATCACACATTTGTTTTAATTATGAAAATATATGAGAAATACTTGGCTCAAGCACAGGGCTGATTATAGACCTGTTAAAGGAGACAGCTGGAGATGTTCTCCATCTCTTCTTACTGTCAACAGAACCTGTGAAAAAGATCAGCAAGGAGCCGAACCTTCTCACAAATGTTGTCTGTGGAGCCAAAGGTGGAGTTAGCATGATGATGCTCCGTGTCACAGAGCTCCAGTGTTGTTCAAAAATATTAAAAACACATCAGTGAACCACTTTGCTGCAAAGGCTGACACGTTCCTGCACTCTGATGTGCAAGATCACTGCAGTTTAATGTTAACTTATCTTAACTTCTACACAGCGACCTGCTGCTTTTACCACAAAGACTGCAGGCACTTTGACTGTCATGACTTTTTAACTTCTTTTAAGCAAGTAACAGACATTTTTTTATGATACAATCTCAGCAAACAAGACATATGAGATGCCACTGAAACAGCTGAAGAACTGCAGTTTTACTTTAGTTTTTAAGAGCAAGTTGATTGCATGAGCGACTCAGAAGTTATGAAACATTAAAACATTAAAACAAGAGCAGTTTTTAGCCCCCGATGGCTGTTTAGGTCTTTAGGTCTTCAGGGCTTAAACCTGCACAATCAAATCAAGTGTGTATTCATCCACTGAAAATAGATCCCAACAAACTAACAGTTTGAGTCACTTTTGCCAAAAAAAAAAAAAAAAAATACAGTGTCCAGCTTCTTAAAGAAATAACTGGGCTTTTGTCAACATCATTTTATTTGCTAACCGAGCAGTGAAACATTTAAGGTTAAAAGGTCACAAAGTGTTGAAAAAGCACTAAATCTTGCTACTTTTGATCTTTTTTCATTGGATTTGATGACAATTAGAAAAAATATGGGACAACACCTGTTTTATCCTTTAACAGCTGAAATGTTTTGTAATACCTGTGGCTTGTTTACAGCATCCGCCTCAGTTCATTTATAATTATGTTCATCAACGACTCCATCAACCCCATGCAGATACACAATATTATGTTTGTTTTTACTCCTTTGGCTTTACTGCTCGTGTATTAAAAATTAGTAATTTCTGGAACAAATAGCTGCCCTGTTTAATGTGCTAACAAACTTTAACACATGCTATTAATATTAATACATTGAAACAAATATAACTCTCACACATTTCACTTTATTACATTCAAGCTGTTGGTCGCATCCTTTTAGTTTGTCCTGTGCAGCTTCTTGTTTTTTTTCTCTGTTTGTATGGAATCAAAAACAGGACGCATCTCAGCTGAAGTCTGAACACATCAAGAAACACTAAACAACACAGGACGCCGGCGCTCTTTAAAGGATTTTGATGCTAAAAGACTAAAGATATCAAACTAATTGGGCAGCTTCTCTTCTCACCTCCCATTAACCTCCTTGGTAACTGATTCTATTAGCATGTGGCCTGAGGCTGATCGGACCCGCGGTGGGCAACGGGCAGTTGATGTGAGGGTGGTTAATGTTGACCCACGTCCGTGCAGAGTTAAAAATCAGGCCTGGCAGGAAACGAGGAGCACATATCCGGCGATGATTGCCTCTGATGAGGCTGCTTGTTGCCTCTCTGATCTCGGCCGCTGATACTGCTGACAGGATCTATCTGCAGTCAACATGATGCTGCGTTCACAGGAGCCTCGGAGCGTTTTCTGAACGGTCGCTTTACTCCTCACTATATCAACACGTTGGATCAATGTCTGATCATCAGGGGATTTCTAGGTTTTCTATAGGCATCAGTAGCTCCAGATTACATTGTGCTGCTGTATATTTACTCTATTTAGACACGCTGGTGTTGAAAACCAGATGCAGACGGTAAAATATGTTTAGTATTCCCCAGACTGTTCCTCCCAGTGTTTGTCTGAGTCCTTATGATCTATGTGATGGTTTTTTTTTTTAATCCAATAATAGAAAAAGACAACTTGGAAGTTTTGCCTTCAAAATACCAACCGACAAAGACAGTGCGTGTTATCTGCAGGGCTGCTATTGAGTTTCTTTTTTTCAAGGCGTGGAGAGAAAATGCAGTGGGGAAAAATGTTCATCCAGAATCTAAAATGCAGCAGAATCCGACAGATTATCCGGCGCCATAATAAAACATCTCCCACCCAAATCAAATCCATCCCAGAGAGAAATTATCTTCTATCTGAGACAATTCTCTGGCACTGCTCTCACACTATAACTCCTCCAGCTCAGGGTGTGGGATAAAACTGTTTCTCGATGAATAAAGATCACAAAGCTGGGCCGTTATCAGCCTGCCCGGCCTGAAAACGCTCAGCGAGGGTCCGGTCTGTTCTGTATCTTCCCTTTGTCTTCTTCCCTTTGAGGACACATTCGATTCTGTTTCTCACAGCCAATCCAACACGTCAAATCTCTGCAGCTGTTTGCATGTTTTCTCACACTGTTGACAACCCAAAAAATGAAACTTTCTCCTCCAAATATAAATCAGTGCGTCGCTGCGGTAGCCCAAAGCTAACCTTTCAATAATGCATGCGGCCTGACAGCCCCATTTGACACACTGAGAACAAACCAGTGTTTTACTTTCATTTCTAACAAGTTCAGCAAAAAGTATTCACAGCATTATCAAACACCTTACTGTACACCAGGTCTGCAGAAAACTATCTGATGACATGGACATTTTTAAGGACTCTAATTGTCTGAATTCAGGTTAATATGTAGTGATTTCAAATCTGCAGCAGGAATGACCAAACATAAATCCAAAGGGTCCAGATTTACATCTGATGACATTTCTTCGCATGTGCATGTTCTCGAGGAAACCTGCTTTCGCTGCATGTACAGAAAAAAAAGACCTGTTTAATCTAAATGTAAATTAAGTTTTATCTTTCAGTGACAAAAAATAATATCCTTTCTGTTTCTGCTCATTATTATAACTGATAATAAATTCACTGATAACCTCTGAAAACTTCACATTCCTGTCAGATTTCACGTGAAACAGTCAGGTTTGTCTTTAAACTCAGAGGTGAGAAACATTATTTTGCTAAATAAAACTGCATAGAGACGCTAAAAATGACAAATCAAGCATTTATGCCCACAATGTGATCCTTAAAATAATATGACTCAGCATTTAAATGCAGCAAAACCCCCATTGACATCAAATCTGAACTAGTTAGTTCACTTTAAAAATGAGTATTGAGAACAACAAAAACAGTTCTTCACCAAATACCCCCTTTTAATAATATTTACTCTGAAAAGACGGATTAAAAATTCATGCTCGGAGCTGGAGTTTGACCTCTGTCACTGAGCTTGTGTTTGTGCTGCATTCGCTGACAGCTTCGCATATTAAGAGACGAGCAGAGGGAAATAACACGACGGTGGTCTGTGTAAAGGAATAATAGGACTGTAAATGCAGGAGGGAGGGAGGAAAAATGTGCAGCATAAAACAGGAGAATTGCTGATTAAATGAATGTAAAGTAATGCTAAATAAAATGTGCTGATAAGTACAGTTAACTTCAAACTAATCAATTATTAATCAATTGTGGGCAACTCTTCCAAAAGTATCATTAATTGCAGCATAAAAATGCAATAATCTTACTCATATTTCTGGTTTTACTTCTTCTTTCCCACTGTAATGAGCCGACTTTAACTGCAATCACTAAAGAAAGAGCTCTTCTGTCTGTCTTTTGTTGAAAGAACTGCAGGAGCCGAGTGCTTCCTTTCGCTCGCAGTAACTCGAGGGGAAGCAAAAGGTGCTAATGAAGATTTCAGTGAGAAAAAAAAAAAAATTGAAAAGTCACCCAAAAGAGACAGAAAGTTCTGCAGGCGCTTTTTTAAAAACTTTACTGATATGATAAGAAAATTAGCCATTCTTTGTTTTACTCGGGGCCCCCATGGAGCCCTTAACAGGTCTTTTGGGAGTCCCTGGGCTCCTCACTGGGGGGTCTTTACTTTGAACAATATATGTGGAGTGTGATATCCTCTCTGTGGGGCTGGGGGCCTGATCTCTGACTGGGCCTCCAGCGTCTGTTTAATGAACAGCTCCTTCGTCCCTGCGGGGTCGGCTTCACTAATGAAAGGGTCGCCGTGTCGCTCCGCCTGCTCGTGTTTGTTTATTATTTCGTAAATCCACAGCGTCTCGCTCACCTACTCCCAGACACGACCTTTTATCTCAGCCGGGTCAGAGTTCACCTCTGGATCATCTCAGCTGTCTGCCGCAATCCCATAACCAGTGTCTTGACTTCACAATCAGGCAGACTGGCCGCCGTTTTTATATGTGTGTGAAAAAAGGGCCATGAAATACGAGCTGGTTGGCCTCAATCAATGGAAATAGGTGTAAATAAAGCACTGCAGGGTTGGTGCAACGTTAAGATAAGTGATTAAAACAGGTTTTTCTATCAGAAGCAGCCGAAAAAACTGTCATAACTCCTACAGGAAGTTGTCGGTGTGGATCTGCATGCTGTGGTGTAATAAGGAGCAGCAGTCTGAAGGCTAAAAGTGAGTTAATGTACTGTATATATTGTGTAAGCCTCAGGTCTCTGCAGATTTGTTCTCCCACACAGTTCCAGTAAATGAGAATGAGTTCAGTCAAGTTGTCAGATTAAATCAAAGCTCGGAGAGATGATTTTTACCGAGGTTTGATTTTACGGATGACTTTATTTATTTTATGTACGCAGCTCACAAACAAACCACATCTCAGTGTTTTTGATGGTATTTTAAGGTTCGTAAAAAAAAAAAAAAAGCCCGAACGAATCAACCAAAGCTTGTTTCATGAGTAAGAGAATCTGAATGGGGATTTTTAAAATCTCATGCAAACGTTTCTGAAAATTGATCCATCAGTTCCACGGCAACAATGCAAGATGTCAGTCTGATTATGTAACCCTCCTTTGCTTTTAAAAAACCCAACCGCAGTGTTTTCAATCCACTCTGCCTCTTCCTGCTGTTTGAGCTGCCAAACGAGAAACTTCACATTGAGTTTCTGAGTGTTCGACACTCAGTGCAACTTCACAGTTTAGACAGAATTAATCACATGAGCTACAGTGTGATAATTGCATGTTTGCACAGCCTTTGGGAGAGCTGAGCATTACCACACTGAACTTTCCATGTTGAGTCACATTAAGCTCTGCAGAGCATTTGTTTGCCAAAAGCTACAAAACAAATCTGGTGTGCATGAGGCAGGGGGGGCAACTGTGCATTGTTTTCAGTGCTTAAAGAGCACAGCAAGCTACAAAAAGGATTCAGAGACAGAACATGTTGCCGTTCACAACATGCTTCTCCTCATGGAGCCACAGTCAAAAGATCACTGTTTAGCACCAGATGGATGCGAGCGTTTACGGTCCTGATGGCCCACAGTGTGCATCAAAAAAGAGCAAAAGTTGCAGGATAAAGGAAGAAGACCAGAGGCTAATACTTAACATCTGAGGGAATACTTTGAGCAGCTTAGCATTCATGGATGATTGTTAACCCTGGCCTGCATTCACTGCGATCGGTGCCCTGGGCCGTGCAGCACTAAGCCACATTGACTAAGGCTCTCCGCTCACACTTGATCTAAATTACATTAGCTGTAATACCGTGATTGTGCTTGCATGGCTTAAAGGAGCTCCTTTGATGGCTCTTTATTCAACACATCCTGCACGTAACTGCGAGGCAGAAATTTCAACAAGCCACACAATGTTAAATGGTCCTCCACAGTTTTATCTTTGCTCCTCTCTGCATACAGTATATTCAATATTAAAGTTAATAAGAGCAATTGTGTGTAAAAATCACTTAAAAACTGGATGTAAAAACCCTTGTCTTTGTTTCCTGGATGGATATTTTAAATGAAATATTGAATATCATGAATGTGAGGCTAATTTAATAGACCAGACTCAGAGGATTCTCATTCAGCCACAATTCAATCGTCACATTTATATCAATATGGCGTCATCACAGCAAACAGCAGCTACAACTTCAATCCAGCTTCAGCAAAACAGCTACATCTCCTAGAAATTACATTTATGTACAACTCAAATGCTTCAATAATAATGCTGTGAAGAGACCGTTATCACTGCCTAGATTAAAATCAAAGGCAATGTTTTATTATGTAAATGAAACACTGCATTTATGTGCCACACTGGAGATGCAGGGAGGTTGTTCAGGTGGATAACTTATCTATGGAGAGCAGGACTACGACACCAGAACACCAGAATCCAGTGTTCACATCCAGACTTCGGTCTGTGGTTTGGTTGAGGCAACAGAAGCACTTTGATTCGGGTTAAAAGTTGAAGTTAAAATCTAGATTTCAGTTATTTATTAGTGCGAAATCAAACCGCTGTGTGCAATGCTTAGTAGGTGGATAGTGTATTGCATTTGGTGGAAAAAATACAAATGAAATGCGTTATCCCTGAATATTTTACTGACATGTTTAACAAACATGTTTGTGACTTACCAGGTTCAATTAACATTTCTTCATTTTGATAACAGAAACAATTTGATGGACATTAAATATACGAGCTGTTTAAATGACTCGTACATAAACCTACATTTCAGAAAGCAGGGCTGAACTACACAAATCTGTGCAAGAAACCAGATGCATTAGTCATTAAGCTCCTGTTTCAGCTTTTAAAGGACTCACATGTGCATTATCTGATGGTTTCTGTAATACAGAGAGTGACAGATCTCTTGCTAATGCAATTCCAGCGAAAGAGATGAGAGTCATCTTTCTGGGCAAACATCATTTTCAAAGTTTGACTGAGCTAATATGAGGCCTCAGCAGTTACACTCTCTTAGTACAACATTCACATTTAAGTTGGAGAAAGCAGCATCATCACATTTTTTTAAACATCTGAAATTGAAGCCAAAAACAGAAAGACACTATAAGCGGCATAAGGAGCCAGAAGTGAGCAACAGAAACTGGAAGATTAGCTTGTTTGTTCTGTTGTTTACAGACAGGTTGTGTTTTCCTGTTAGCTCATAAACACCCCCAGAGGATGGAGGAGTGACAAGATAAATCAGAGAGAACTTGCTCCAAAACCCAACAACACCCACACGCTCGGTAGTGACGATATTGCTGTTGGCAACATCAAAGAAATTCTCCCAAATCTCTGAGTCAAAGGGTCAGGACCAGGCGGCGAGCCAGAGTGAAATACCTGCAGCTTTTAAAGCTGCTTCGCTGTTTGGCAGCACCGCAGCCTCCATGTTTGACTGGAAAGCGAATTCTGAATTCAAATGAGACGTTTTTTTTGTAGTTGAAACAGTGTCAGTGTCAAACACTCAGATTCCCCAGAGTCAAAAGCAGTGGTCTGCGTAGTGGTCTGTCACAGGAAAATGTCAGGACTGTCAGAAGCTGTAAAATCCAGCAGAAAACTAATAAACGCCATAATTTCACATTACACGCTTTCATTACTCTCAGCAGATAAATGATGACTCACACATGACTGTTAAATCTACGAAAAAAAGACAAGCACTTAGAGCAAACTTTAAAGAAGAGGAGAGGAACAACAATCCAACGCATCGCTGCACATTCAAGCTGCAGGAGAGACACTGCGTTCAAAACAAACCAGGTGACCTTCACAATCCTGAGAACAACACAACAACAACAACAACGATTATCCTGCAAACATCCTGCAAACATCAGAGCCGCCAGCTTCATTAATCAACCCTTTCACAGAAATGCTTTTCAAAATTACAAAACCACTGCCTGAGTTTTCTGAACACACAACTTTTCCTCTAGAGAGAATGAAAAACTACATTTACGTGCCAAGCTGGAGGCACAAGGTGGTGGTCCGGGTGGAGGCGGGCGTAGAAAGTGGGCGTTCGGTGTAAAGGTTTAAGCAACAAAGCAACAAAAGTATCTCAAGTCACTACTTTTACTTTTTCCTTTTTTTAAACTTTGGTATTTAAAAAAAAGACCATAATCTCTCTCTAACGCTAACAAAGTGCACAAACATGAGCACAAAGAGTTCAGTTTCAGCCGACATCTCTGCGGGTCAGTGGTCTGTTTCCAGCCGGGCTGTTCAGCTGTGAGTCAGAGCTACATTTGAAAATTCACAGGCAGGGCCGGATGGTGTGGACGAAACCAAATATTAAACTCTTTTTGACCAGCTATGTCTATATATCCCCACAATACAGCAGGGACGACGACTTGTGCTTTCACAAAACACTGAAACAAGAAGATTTTTCGATAAATAATCATCAGCAGTGTGGATGTAACGACTAAGTGGGTAAAAATAAATGTACAGAGGCTCAGAGAGTTACACCATTTTGCCTTCATGCAGCCTTTAAAACCAGGAAAAGACCACATTTCTGCTGTTTTAACATAACAGAATCCAAAATTAAGACAAATAGTAAGATATTGTTAGAATATTTCTAAGCTCTAATTGCGAAACCGTTTGTTTTTGGGAGAAAGAAAATGAAATAAGTTATTGAACATTCCACTAATTCATTCAGCATCAAAATTATGCAATTTGTCAGGTACATTTATTAGCATTTCCTAATTCGTTCACGGCAAAGTAATTTGATTGCGTAACTTTTCCCTGAAAGGTATTAACTGTTGCAATTTACTGAGTATACAGGCTCAGATTGGTTGCATAAAAGGCTTATTAATAATGAATAATAAATGCTTTTGTTCTACACACTCATAAAATATGAAGTTTGCGAAAGGACTGTGGAGTAAAAGCTGAGGAGACGACGAAGCAGATGTGTTTGAGACTCTGCGGAGTGAAACAGCTGCTAGTTTTCAGAGCTTCGGCGTGTTGGCGGACACACAAACAGCCGTCCTGTTTCTCCTCACACTTCCTTCCCACCTGATTGTGACTGATTGAGCCACCTGTCTTCTTTTCATACGGTGTAAAAATTCACAAGCTTTTGTCTTTCGTCTGAAAAACTGAGCTGATATTTTTCGGTGGCTAATTATCGTGAAGCACACATACAAAGTGACGGATCAATCAATCCATCAATCATCACCCCCCGCTGAGCTGCATCAGACGGATCATTACATATCTGTGCCTGTGATCAATTTTCATTTCCAGTTTCTGGTGTTAAAAAATGACCTTGTTAAACAAAAGGCCTTTGCTGGGTGTTAAAAATAACTTTATCCACAAAAAAAAAGGGGGTGGGTGCACAGCAGGAAAAGTTTGGCAGCCATTTCAGTTCACATCCCTGTGAGGTAAACAGAGCTCAGCTCTTTCAGGCCCAGAACCAACTTCGTTAAACAGAAAGTCTTTTTTTCTGCCTCGGCTGCCAAATGCATCAGGGAATTAAACAGTGCTCTTATTTTTTTAAATACAAATGAAGATGCATTGAAACCGATCAGCATGTTTTACTACACTTAATTCTTTTCTTAATTAAATAAATCTAAAGTATATTTACACAAATATATAGAAATATGACAAATATATGGAAAATGAAAAATGAAAATAATCAAACTAGCGATCAATGCGATGCAGCGAGTTTCATGTAAGACAAAACTAAAATTGCAGCTCGAAACCTTGAACAATTTTCTAACTATTTTAATTACATCACCAACAAAAAGCTCTTTGTGTTGTATTTTTATTGCTGTTTCAGAGTTTAAAAATACCTGAAAAATGGCAAAAAGCGTTTTAGACTTGTGTAAAATGAAAAACTTTCTCAAACTGTTCTGACAGCATCATAAAGAGATGGACGTCACCCATCTGAGCCTCACTGATCGCTGCAGAAATAAAGACTTCAGTAACTTATCTTTCTCTTTGTCTGTGATTATATGACCGTTTAGGTGAGTTTGTTTGCTGAATCTGCTGGTGTGTTTTGTCCTAGTTGATGATAGTGCTGTTTGTAGTAGCATAGGCAGAGTAAAGGAGAAAATTGTTGTGGTGTGAGGAGCAGTGATGGCTGGCATTAGGGGGGTGACTCTGGGACGCCAGTGATCACTGTCTAGCCTCCTGGAGGTGTCGTGGGACCAACTAGACGAAACACCGGTGAA
>JAPZDV010000025.1:3274178-3304991 GCA_029814665.1 Acanthurus lineatus | reverse complement strand
AAAAACCCCCTTTTTGTTGTTCTTTTTTAAACATACATACCCCCCCCCCCCCCCCCCCCCCACACACACACAAACAGATTATGCTTAAACTAGCAGCTGTGTGAGACTTCCATATTAAGAACAGGAGCTCTTTGACCTAAATGCTAACATGCTAATGTTTAGCAAGTATGCTGACCCCATTACCATCCTAGTTTAGCACGTTAGCATCCTCACATTCACTTCAGAGCGCTAAACAGCAGGGGCTGATGGGAAAGCTGTTTGTTTTGAAGTTCATGGTCACTAACCAAAATATTGAACAAATGATAAATTGACCAGATTTTGGTACCAAATTAAAAATGTTTATGAGTCACTCTGATAATTCAACCTGAGGGAAATACTGAAAACACAGAAAAGTCAGCAGATGATCAAAGTCAGTTCATTCAAATCCAGTAAATGTTGGGTTTTTTTAGTCAAGATCAAAGACACCAAACAACCGAATGACTTTGTCCTTAAACCCTTCAGTTAAGCTTTCATCTGGGAGGTCATCCTTCTCTTTTTTATCAAGACATTACACCTCATTTTCATCCACAAAAAGAGCGAAATACACCTTGGGAGCAAAATATATCATGCTACATTAACAGCAGTACAGAAAACTGTTAATGTTTTTAACTCAAAACTTGTTTTTATTATGATTTTCATTTATATTCAAAAAGCATCTCAGTCGAGCCAAACTGGTAAACGTGGACGCTATTGTGTGAATATCCTACACAAGATTCTTTTGTAGTCTGTTGTTTTTTCTAAATCATGGAGGCGTAGGAGTGGGACGGTGGCAATTATAATATATAAGATTTTTACATGAATTACCGTGAATTTACACAGATTTACAGAGCTGTCTGCAACAGAGAGGCTTTGAAAGTTTGTGATTTATTAAAATTCAAGAAATGAAGTCTGCTACATTCTTTTGTTTCAGTTAATTAAAGCCCTGGTGATGCAACAGCGAAGGAAAATTACCGCCTCTAAGGTTGTTAATTCAAATAACAACGGGGTTTCCTGTTGTACCAATCAGCTAAGCATACTGGCTTTAAGAAAGTAACACTTCTAGGCCAGTTGCTGCTAAACTTATTGAGGTGCAGTCCCACTTTCGAGGGCCTTGGGGGGATCATTCTTGGACTCTGATTCGGCAGCAGTATGGAGGTGGGAGGTGTTGGACGGAGAACATGGATATGTGAGCCAAGCTTGATTCAAGGCACGCACACACATATGCACACGAATGCACACACCCCAACA
The DNA here is from genome assembly GCA_029814665.1 of Acanthurus lineatus. Taxonomy (NCBI): domain Eukaryota; kingdom Metazoa; phylum Chordata; class Actinopteri; order Acanthuriformes; family Acanthuridae; genus Acanthurus; species Acanthurus lineatus. The sequence goes on along the minus strand of JAPZDV010000025.1, from coordinate 3,303,725 downwards.
TTCAAAGCCACACACACACACACACATGCATGCATGCACAAACGCATACACGTGCACATGCACACTACAGGCCAAGGCAGACAGACTGTGATCGTACCACCACATCGACCCACCGCCTTCTGTTAGCTCTTTTCATGCTTCCCTTCATTTATTCTTACTCTTTATTCTTTATTTTGATCCCTATTAGCTTCCAGAAAGTTGTCTCTAGTCTTCTTGGATTGCACCTTTCATGTCACGCTGGAGTGCATGATGAAAACACAGAATAAGAAGGTGAAATCTGGATGAAACCTCTGAATTTCATAATCAAGCCCCCAAATTGCAATCAGAAACATTATGTTTTGTCTCATCTCTGTTGCTTGTGATTCGTCTGTTTTTCATTTACAAGTAAAAAAAAACCTTCCTGCCGGAGTGAAGACGAATAAACTTAACTTCACTTTGATGGAATTTCTCACGAGTAAAGTAGGTCATTTGATAGTAAGCAGATGCCGCAATGCCAACACTTTCAACATGATCTCCATAATCTAACCGACCCTTCACAGCCTGTACATTTTTAACAGCTTACAAACCAAACCAGGGACAGATGCTTACGGGTGCAAAAAGAGTGTGCATGCAGTGAAAGAGTAAACCTCCCACAATCCTCCTCACCCCTTCCCTCTGCAGAGTAATTTATTCATTCTGGAGATTAAGGGCAGGTAGAGGTAGCTGCTGATCCCTCGGGTTATTCCTCGCTAATATTTTTCCGTGGGCAGGACAGTTCACACAGAGTTAACGGAGCTTCGTCGAGAGGAGGTTTTTTCCCGCTTGTGCTCAGCAGAGTAATGAGACATTTCCAGCCATCTCAGCCACTAAATTGACAGCGTCACTGACTGGCGGTCCACTGGGAGGTCTTGTTAGGATGTTGAGCTATAATTGCACAACATGTCGGCAGGAGGGACACAAAGCGAAAAAGGGCGAGAAAGGACACGTTTTAGCATCTTGTGCATGAGTTTTTGTCACATTACGGACGGATATTCCTTTTAATCCACCGAAGAGTCAAACACAACTCTCGCCTTAAAACCTTTGAATAATGTGTTGCTTTCATGTCTCTTTGTCATCGCTCATATCAAATTTGTGAAATAGCTGTGGGACAAATGATTGATTACTATAAAACCTGTCAGGCTCTCTCACTCCCCCAGTTGTGTGAAGCCTCCCAGAGCCGAGAATAGATCTGAAGACTGACAGCAGCCTCTCCCATAGGACACCAGCCTCAAGCTTGTGCTAATTTGTGCAAATGCCTACGCATGTGGAGGTGTGAGCGTATAATACCAGAGAGGTTTGGGCACACTTGTCAGAATCAGTCAGTGTGCCTTGATTGAGTGAGAAGAATAAGTTTCGTGGTGCAGCTGCTGTTCACACGGCTCCCCGTTTCCTCTGTGTGCATCTCTGTATGTATATCATGTTTAATGTAGCGTACAGTATGGAGGCCTTTGTTCTGACGCTCATACTGATGTTAAGCGCTGTACGAGATGCTGCTCCTCTGTCTTACAGTAGTACAGTAGTGCTTTCTCCATGGGGGATCCCAAAGATAAAGAAAACACACACACACAAGCAGCTCAATGTCAAGAAGAAAACCTTTGAATAATTCATTGAAGCAACTGCGCTCCTCCTATGTGCGAAGGAATCGCAGAGATGCTCCCACCATGGCATCCCAGCGAGCTATGAGGAGCACAGGGTATGGAGCGATGACGTTCATGTCTGCTTTTCACAGAAGTGGTGAATATCTGTCAAACTGTGAAGGCAGATGAGGGCCCCCCTCTCTCTCCGAGAAGGGTGTGAATTTGATCCGGCACGTACCTGAGCCATTCCACCAGATGAAGGCGGATCCAGCCGTCCTACTGTGAACATTAGCGTTCAGCAGGAAGCCCTCTCTCAGCCAATTAAATTTGGTTCACTTGAGGAAACTCGAGCTATGCCCTTGCTCTGTGCGTTGCAGGCGTATGTGGTGGTTAACCCCCGCTACAGAGGCTATTTCTGTTTTTGCATCACTGTCCAGCGTTCAGGACAGAGACGGCTTAGCGGCAGACAGGTGGCCGGAGCTCAGTGGCCTTTTTTTTTTTCCACACGACACCTGACTGACGAGCGCCGTCACACCTCATCAAAATCAAGATGGCAGAAATGAACACGGGGAGCAGGACGCCACCTGGGCGCCTCAAAAATAGCAAGGGTGTCGAAGTCGAAGTGACGACGCTGTGATATCAGTCTCAAGCCTTTTCCATCCGGAGTATGAAGCCCAGATCCGAGTATCTGCCTCTCTGACCTCCCCTCACACCCTCCCTGCTTGTTAATTGGCTAGATGGGGGAGATTATAGAGCCCCCGGGAGACGGTTGCTAGGATATTGATGGCAGCCACAGGACAGACTTAGCTCTGGACATTTCTTGCCTCTCTTTGGTTTAAAGGTCTCTCTGTTTGATTTTTCTGAAGCATATTGATGTTTTTTTTTTTTTAATTTAACCATTTTCTGTCATGTGCTTTGAATTTATCAATAATCATGTGCATCTTAAACAACAGTAGCTGCTGATAAAACCTTAATTTGCTGAACATTAATGATGAGTGAAAAATCAGTGTCTCTTATTAATACACAATCTATCCAAAGAAATCCTCCTGCAGTGTAACACAGTGGCAATGATCATATTCCTCTATAAAGATCTCCCAAAGCTCCCTAAAGACATAATTCACTGAAGCTAACGGAGGGGAAATCAATAACAGCAAGTGACCATCGTGCACTTCCGCCGTTGCATACATTTTTTGTCCAGCACCATGAAGTGCCATCGTGCAGTCACTCAGCGGCAGCTTTAGTGCGCCTTTGGAGCTACTCGACTGCATGAGTGGTGGGGAAGCTGCCATGGCTTCCATATGGCGACCGCGGCCATGTGCTCGGACACATATGCTCGCTGTAAGTCAGGGCAGGATGGACTGGATGCTCATATATTCTGCCATAGCATCAAAAAAAAAAGAGGAAACACTACCAAAGTGTCGCCAAAAGAGGAAGTGATGTGGAGCATTCAAGCTAAGGAGGATCCAACTGGAGATAGTTCACAGAGTGCAAGCAAACATGCAAAATAACTCGGGAATAAAGTTTGTCCTCTGTGGTTATTTCTGCAGCTTGTTAATGTATGTTTAATTTGTGCAGCTATGAACATTCACTGTTTGCATCCAAGCATCTTTAAAAAATGTCTTTATTCATCTTTCTCACTTAAAAAAAACCTTAAAGAGACATTTCCACTGTGGATACAAGCTTTTACAGCTGCAATATTAAATATTTCACAGTCTCTCGTACCACAAACTGACATATTGTAATATATATTGGAGTTGCTGCGTAAAAAATCCACTTCACCAGCTGCTGAGATTCTCCACCTTTAAAAAAACTCACTTTTCCAGTCTATAGAGCAAGAACTTTTCATAAAAATTTGAGTTTCAAGTCATTTCAAGGCCTTTATGTGCTCACGCTGTCAACTGTTGAGCGCTGCAGGATAGCGCCATGAACAGGCTTCCGGCACTACAAGACGTTTCATTCTCAAGAAAGCAGATCGACACAGAAAGAAGTGGGTTATTTTTACTCCGGCATTTTGCATGGGGATATTAAGGGGTTTTCTGTTTTTTTCTTTTTTTCCACACTGCAAAAAATAGTAAATACAGTATTTGTGTGGATTACAGATGGCAGTTTAATGGGTCAGAAGATCCCATGAAACAAACACTGAGCTTGAAAAAAAAAGAAAAGTTTCTAAGTTTGAATATTGTTGTAAACATTTGGGATAACAAAGCACAATTCAGCTAAAAAAATGCATGAAATATATAGTTATTTTTGCCATTTTGATGTTTAGTTTAATTGAATTACATGTTGTAAATTTAAGGGGCGGGGGGTAAGTGAGGGGACGGTGATATTATCATGTAGAAAGTAGCTGAATGGTGTTTGTTATTGAAAAAAAGGCAACCTAAGACAATGATTCAGAGTTTTAAAATAATGTTTTCGGTTGTAACAAATAAAAATAAATCATATTTCTTTTTTTAATTGTAGACTTTTCACCATTTATTCATACGGTAACTTTTTTTTCATAATTATTTACTGAATTATAAGCCCTCCATCACACTCATCCATTTCACAGAAAAATCAAATGATCAGACTGGAGTTTAACAGCAGATGTGTCACAATAAACATCCCCTCCTCCTCCAGGTGTTGAGTCCAGACACCGTGACTGAGATTTCAATCTCTCTGAAGGCTCTCCACACTGTCATCAGCACTTTTTAAAATGTAATCTGCACCATATCAAAAAAGCACAAGGTTTCCAGTCGAAATTTGCTTTTTATCAGTCACAGAGGAGTCAAACAGGCTCAGATGTGTCATTAAAAATAGACTCAAGTTGCTGAAGGTGTGAATTTAACCTCAGTGGTTCAAACTTCCAGCCCTCAAAATACATAAAGAGAACATCAGGAACATTTTCTTTGCAGGGAATCATTAAAAAACAGTCAAAAGACAAGAAATACGTCAAAAATATATTAAAAAATCTGCACTTGCCACAATAACGGCAAAAGCCAACCTCAGTACAGTTAATGTAAGAGAAAGATTTGTGGTCCTTTTTCGATACACGAACTACAAAAACCAGATGCTTTTCATTTGAATTGATTTTGAGCATCAACATACCTAAATAAGTTTGAAAAAGACAGTAATTACAGCTAACAGAAAGGCAAAACCACCATAAGTTTTAAGCATTAAAAAACAGAAATACTTCACTCTAAATCTCAGCACATGGAGGGCACAGCACTTCCATCACTGCTGTTGTAAGTCAGCGTTGGATGCAAGTCATGCAAGTCATATCTCGATGCAAATCATCAGGATACTGAACTGAAAAACACATGAAGGCAAAAGAAATCAAATCTAAAAACAATCTGCAGTTTATGCAGCTCACAGCAGGATGCAGCTCGAGAACAGTTCGAACATTTGGATGACAACAACAACACAAAAAAAACATACAAATAGTAGATGTGGAAAGATTAGGACTTTCTTCTTAAAGTTATTATAAGGGACAACTAGTCTGAACCATGAGGATCAATAGATTTCCAGCTGAGAGGATGTGATGATCAGTGAGTGTTGTACTACGCAGCACCTACTGTACAGGTAACAGAGTATAAATTACCCTGCGACTCGTTTCACCTGTAAAGTGAACACATTTCGTCATGTGGCTTTCATCTGATCCTTTAACTACACCCTGTCTCCTCAGTCCAAGAACAGATAACAAGAAGTGACATCACAAGGAATATCATCATGTATAAATGAGCCACCCACCGCCTCAGTTTCCTCCATAAATTATCAGGCGAGAGAGAACAAAGCTTTCAAGGAACAGAGACGCGATGTTAAAATCCTTCCTGCTCACTGCAGCTAATGGACTGCTCACAGCCGGGCATGAGAGCAACATCACTGCTGCATGGATCAGGTAAAGCAGGAGGTCTGAGGTGAGGGAGAACACACACACATGCCACAACCACACACACACATGCCGAGTGCTGTGATCGCACCGGGGGGTGTGAGCTGTAAAAACTGCCACCCTCCATATGAAGGCGCTGAGATGAATGAGCACATGACTCTCTGTTTCTGGCCTTTGATTTCACTGCTGCGCCGCTTCAGGTAAACATGAGAGGAGAGAGAGGCGGCGGGGCCACTGAGCATGTGATTTCACACACACGCACACACACACACACACACACACTCACACACAGTTTCACTGTTATATTTATGAGACCTTCACTGACATAACTCACTCTTTAGCCCCTTACACTGACCTGCAGCTGCAGTACGATGAGCAAACTGATAATCACAAGTGTCCTGATCAATAATGAGATCACAATTATGATCCTATTTCTTCTATTATTACTATTTCTACTTTCCTTCCACGCTGTGCTGCTTTCCTGCTTATGTGCAAATCTTTGCATCAAAATGAGAGTGGTTCTGATTCACAGTGCAACTTCAAGAAGTCAAATATAAATCAAATTGTACCAAAACTTTTTCCCCCAGAATACATTACTGTTATTGATGTCTGAGTTGGTGCTGGACTAAAATGGGGATTCAGTGAGGTCACATTTGGCCAAGCAGATGTTTTTCTTCCTTGCCTTCATACATTCATCGTCCACAAGCCTCATGTGCTGTTTGTTGTGTATTCGTTCTTGCTTAACTTCGTTTTTCCTTTAGCTTGGAACACTTCCCAACAACTAATTATGATCCATTTAAGTGGCACAAACAGACATTTGTCTCTCATTTTGCCCCTCTGCTCTTTGTTGTTGTTTCCCTTTTACACTGATCTGCCTCTGCAGGGTGCATGTACGGGGGCACGACCTCAAAAGTGAAGCCAAAACGCAGTGATCGCCCCCTGATGGCTGGCTGTTAGTTGAGGAGGCACTTGATTTTAAATGCAGCACTTATTTTAACAGTCCATTTAACTGTGGAAAGCTTAAAAAACCATGATTGTGATTAAAATTCATTCAGTTGAGAAGCTCTTCTCTGATCTTAACCATCAAACATAACCCTGAAAACCAAACCTTAACCTTCAAAAAGATTGGAAGTTGTGAGAAACGGCCAAAATGTTCCTCACTTTCCAAAGCAGTTCAAAAATTGTTCTGGTGCTCACACACACACAACAACAGATAATTGATAGGAGTTTTAAGCATTAGCACTTTCATTTTTCAGCATACTTTCTCTTATGAACATGTTCAAGCACTCCAAAGATGGTTTTGGTTTGTCTGAGGCTCTATTAATCTGTTTTCTTACATGAATCCAAATCTACAGAAAACAAATCGAGCAGAACACTTGAACCTGTTCTGTATCTGCAGAATTATCCACCATCATCATCACTAAACACAGAAATCTCTTTCCGCCTCCTTCCTGTTTGTCGTCAATCCTCAGCTGGCGTCAGCGGAGCGATCAAACGGTTTCCCTCAGAGTGTGTGAGAGTGCAGACAACACAATCGGATTAAAGACATAGAAGATAATAGCTTCTTTGTAACTGTGATTAAACAAGCCGCCCGGGGAGCTAATCAATTCCCTCAACTCGAACCGGAAAAGTCAGGGTTCCACTCATCTGACGCCGACCCTGTTCCCTCGCTCTGGAGTCAGTCGTAACATCTGGATGGTAACACAGGAGGGGCTTAATCAGGGGCAAGCATCGGGACAGGAGGAGAGCGTGTGCTGAATCCATTAAATATGAATTAGAGTGGTAATCGCCGGAGAGCGGGACATGGGGGCAGAGGGGTGTGGGAGAACAGCCAGGTGGGTGAGCTGATGTGACATGAAGCACAACAGCAGGACAGAGAGAGAGCGAGAGAGTCGGCATGGGTGTGGCAGACTCAGTGTTAGCATGAAGGGGGCTACAAGCTAACTTATGGCTCCATCTGTTCGAGAGCAAACGGGGGAGCGGAGGAGCAGGCGAATGTGAATGAATGCAGCGTGTGAGCACTGACGGCGGCAGGCAGCAGGCAGCAGGCAGGAGTGGGTGTTTGGATTTGTTTGTTTGTGTCTGTGTGCGTGTACATGAAGCCCACGGAGGGCATTTGCTGTGATAACGCTGTGCAATCTGGGAATAAATGTGGGTTAATGATGCCGCAGACCAGATGTGACTCACTCACATGTTGGACTATGCAGATGCTGCCGTAGCTGCATATGTTTACGCTGAATATGTTCTCTGTAAGAGTGTAATTTCTTATCTGCACAGGACCGGTGACTGATTTGGCAATTTCAGATCAGTCAATAGATGCACAGTTTAAAAACAGAGCACCAAATGTTGCATTTAAACAGCAGCAGAAAGCAAGAGCTAAATATGATTCTCACAGATATTTTGTTTGCATGTCTGCAGAATAAGTAAAAATTACCAGGAAATCAATCAGATTTCAGGATTTTGAACCTCCAGCATAAAAGCATCCTCGCGGAGCTGCATTGTTGTGTTTCAACAGGTAGAAAGAAAAATTCAACCCAGAAAAGCCGATTTAAATGAAGCAATCAACTGATGTCAGAAAATGAATCAACTATTCTAATTTTAAATGATAGTTTTCAGTCAAAAATTTGCTTGTTCTGGCTTCTGAAATGTTGGGTTTTGCTGCTTTTATTACCAACTAAACTGAACAACTTTGGATCCAAAAAAACAAAGACTATGAAGATGCCACCTTGGATTCTGAAACATTATAGTTGGCTGAATTTACGGACATTTTTATCTACTAAATGATTAAATGAATACCAGGGAAATAGTTATATAAATAAATAAATATTCAATTAAAAAATCATTTTTAGTTGCAGGGCTTGTTTGACTAAAACATCCTGAAGGTTCATTAAACATCAAAATGCTGCTACAGCAGAAAGAAGTAAGCAGCAGATATTTTTATCCTTCATCACGACGACGAGGGAGGATGAAGGTGAGGCCGGCAGAGGAGTTACACACCGGGAATGCGTGTTTGCACAGGTTGGATTAAACGCTGCTTAGCGGGATGTTGATGCAATTAACTGCAGCACAAGTTGGGTCAGGTTCAACTTTTTTTTTTTAACCCAACAAAGAAACTGAATCAATGAGATTTATTTTTGACCATCCGGGCTCAGCTTTGAGTCCGACACACAGAGACACTGGGTTCATTGTAGGGAAGAGTGTTTGTGGAGTTAAGAAGCTCATTTCCTTTGAAATGTGGCTCGAGCGTTAAAGCTTTTCTGACGAAAGCCAACACATTGAAATCCTCAACATTTGAAAAAAAAAGCGCATTTAATTTTTTATTTTTCTGAAAGAGTTTCCTTTGGATTTTGGCAGAGAGAGTGTTCTGGTTTTGGCCACAAGTGTGAAACGCTTCAAGCAGAGTCCTCGGCAGAGTCGTATTCTGCAGACGAAACCCTTGACAGAATGTTCGTCACTCCAAAGAGTCACTTTCAAAGCCGCCCGGTAGGTGGAGGATCAAAGCAAGTGAATAGCCGCCCTGAACCATCATCTTAAACGCCATGGTGGTTTTGCAGAATCAAACGCTGCCCTGCAACACTTCCCCCATACTCAGGAAGCAGAATGAGCATGGAAACATGGAGGAACGATTGGGTGACGGGAGCTTCTGCTTTGATTCAGGATTTGTAGAGAACATAAAGCTATTTTCTTGAAGAGATGAGGAAAAATGGAGCTTTGAACTGGTATTTTCTTCAATTGATTTTTACTGTATGTACTTAGCTTGATGTGCAGATTGGAAATGAAATTCTAGAGTTTTTATATTTCAGCCTGAACTAAGAGAGAAAACGATCAAACCGGACTTGTGTGGATCAGAATCGCTCAGAGGCCGACATGGTGTCTCTGAAGGATGTTTGATGGTGGCAGTTAAAGAGTTCGCTGATTCTTTTGACGGGCAGACTTTGACAGACGTGTCGGGGCGTTCTGGAAATAACGCAAATAAATTGAATCTGACAGATGGAAATAAGTTTCAGATGAAACTGAGGGGAGCTCTTCCCTCTCATCCTTAAAGTCGTGTAGGAAAAAAAACCCAGCTGCTGGCAATATATGATCAGCGTTAATAAAGAGAGCAGCTCCGACTTGATCAATCACAGCATTTGGCAAAGTACACCGAGGGAAGTCTTATTATTTCTATCCCTTGTGTAAGTTTCTGCATCCGGAGAGGATACATTCATTTTCACAGTGGGTCTCTGTTGTCTCTGCTGCTCTCCTCCTCTTTCACACCCATTCAATCATTTCTATTCTCACAGACTCTCTCTCTCCCACTAATATTCCTTCCACTCTCCTTTTATAAATAACAGTGTCTCAGTGGGGTCAGCGCACACGTGAGAAGCATCGGGAATCCACTCTGACAAGAGCACATGATGGAGTCAAGCACCACTAAAGGTTAATACTGTCAATTTCAATGCTACGGACTAAAGCCTTTGATGAAAGCCTCTTTCTTTTTTTATGGAGATGTTGTTGAGAGGAAATGGATGGCACCAGGAAGTGACTCGTCTGGTCTGAGTTTTTGTCCTCGTCATCCTTGTGCACTTTCTGTTTCAGTTTCCAGAAGGACTGATTAGCTGCAGTTATGATGGACGAACTGCAGAGATGGAGAACAATGAGAAAACTCAGAATAATAACAGAACTTTGCTTTAGTTTTTGTCCGTTCTCTAACTTAATAACAAGGCTTATCAAAAACAATGGAAGCAATGCAGTGCTAAAAGCTTTTTCCATTACAGTGCACTTAAAAGCTTTAACCAAAAAAAAAACCTAAATTAAACAGAGGAGGATGCATCATAATCAACGCACTGACAGAAGAGACGTAAACCAGAGAACATCTCTCTCACTTTCTGTGTTTCTCTGCCAAACATAAGCAAGACAGCCGGTTTATGGGAGGGGTGCAGCTCGCTGATCAATCACAAATGGCATCGTTCTCTCGAACAGAAGAAGCTAAAATGGGTTTGCCAAACGCGTTCTGGCAGCTGTGAATACACCTGGGTGGCCTGCGCTGATAAAGTCCATGTGTGAAACAAAGAGACGGAGAGAAAGCGAGGTACACTGCGTCCAAAACAGATAATCAATACACGGCAGATGATGTTTACGTTGTGGTGGGCCGCAACAAATGAATAAACATACAGGGAACCCTGAGGAGTTTGCTGAAAGCTCAGTGAGACAAACATTCACATTAAAGGAGTGGTAAACTGAGTGACGAGCGTCGGCATCTCCAGCATCCTGCATCACCGTGTCTCATACCGTCTGCAGTAACGTTCCTGATCTTCTGCTGCCCACATCGCTCTGCTTAACTTTACTCTGAGAAGTTCATCCCATCACGACGCTGCAACATGAAACTCTCGTCTATAAGGAGCAGAAACCCGTCAGTGTCGATGCAAGAGAGTGATGAAACATAAAGATGTGGAGGTGAGGGTGGTGCATGGGAGTGTGATGAGTTTGTCTTTGACACTGAGGACCTGAGTTTGGCTTGGACTCACAGTCGAACCTCATCCTAAACTCAGGCTGAGATTTGTTCAAATCCATCATGATGCAATACAATTTCAATGCAATATATGTACATAAGGAGAGTCGTGATCGATTGGATCTTTTCTCCTCTTTAAACTGGCTGTCAAGTGGTTCCTTACTACAGCAACTCCATTGTAAGAAGATGACAGACAAATCCACAAACCCCCCGTTCTTTGTGGAAAATTTTTAAATTTAGAAAAGCTACAATTATTTGTGTTTCCTTGTGTTTCCTAAGACAGTTTCCATGTGAGTTGCACGAAGAAAAAGCAACAATATCGGACCACTTGCACTTAGGAGAGAAGACTGAAACTGAATGATTTCATCAGGTTATTTTAAATTAAAAAAAACCTCTCCAGTAAAATCCAGTTTTAATTTTACATCTTCTCATCACTATTACATCTCACAGGTTCAAGAACCAATCCTGTGAACTCCCAATTAAAGGCATGAGGGGATTATTCATAAGAAAAACCTCTGAATCTGTAAGTTTGATGATCAGTGATGAGTTTTGGGGGGTTTTAGGAGCTAATTACAGAATTAAACAATGCTTGAATTTCCAATACAAGTTTTAAAGATAAACGCTGCCCTTAAAAGCAACTGGAAGCACAACAAGGGAGCAGAAACTGTGGGATTCTCGGTGACAAAGTGCAGCAGAAGTTTACTCAGCCTGCAGAAGCAAGAGATCGATGTCTACAGCGGTCGACATTCAGTGAAAAACTGAGGGGAAAAGAAGTAATCTTTCTCATTCCTCCCACTGCTTAGCTCAATCTAATTCATTCGCAGCTCACACCAACGCTGCCCTTCTCTTCCTCACTGTCTCTCTCTGTTCATTCAATCCTCCTTCATTTCTTCTTCCTCGGCCGCAGTCTCAAATCACATAAACAAAGCAAAAGCAAAAGCAAAGCGCTGCAGGGTTCTTCAGGCTCCAGTTTTTACTCACTGGGGACCCCGACAGTCAACGAGAAGGGCCGCGAGCACGGACGAGCGGACCTTAATGGTTTTAATCCTCCGCAAATTAACAGTGGACTGAGGGAAGATTTCATCAGAAATGAGCCTCTTTTAAATACTGTTCAAGAGGCGTGGAGAGCTGACCCATTGCTGCCGGTGCTACTTACACCGCTCCCACGCTGGCTCTCCATGCTGCGACTTAGACGTGCTATCGGTGGGCTGCAGTATTTGTTTTTTTTATCAGGATGGTAAGTATTGTAAAAAGAGCAGGAGAAAAAAGTGGGTGAGGAGGATCGATGGCAGAGTGGATCCACACAAAACCCCGTACCCATGTTTGAGTCCACACATGCCAGTTCAGATTGTCCACAGTCTGAGTGGAGGGTTCACCAGCGGGCTACAACAGCAGGAGTGACCTACATTTCATACACTCACACACACACACACACACACACACACACACACATGCACGCACCAGTGTTTCAGCCATGGTTTTATTCTTGTCAGAGAGGAAAATCCTCTGAAATAACATCTGGATCAACATGGGGCGGTAAAACTCCCAACTGAGGCCCAGAGTGAGAAAATGTGCTCATGTCGAGTTTTTCAGGCAGAGAAACCGACTTCACCTGCTAACAGGAAACTCTGGGATGCACCTTCACACCTGCACATGTTTCATGACGTGCTGAACACAGGTTTACACGAATGTAGCACACCTGAGCTACTCAAGTTCTGGGTTTGAATACCATATAAGTAAAAATCTTGGTAAAAAAATCCAAGTAAAAATTACTCGTAAAAAAATTGTGAACATCACATAATTTTATTGACGGCTGTAATTATTTGTAACTTTGCCATAAACTTTGTCAACATTAGACAAGAGTCAAGATCACTGATGTTGTAAAAAAACATGTGCATCACCAAAATTTCACATTTTCAAGGTAAAATATCTCGTGATTTCTTAAGAGGACAGCAAAACTAGTACGGAAAATTGTCTTTACACATACAGGAACTTGTTTTCCTGCAGTTTTAGGATCAGATGTTACTTTTCCACTGTGATACTGTTAAGTTTTCCACCATCATTGTTGAATGAAGCACAAAATCCATTTGTTGTCTGTTGCTACAACGGCAGCGAAGCACCTCATCCAACCGTTCGGAAAGATTTCATGAAAAATCACTTATTGTTTTCTTTGACTTCTGGCAAAGTGTTTGATAGAAACGGACAGCTGAACAACGGCACATTAACTGAGCGACAGTTTAACATATTCCCATTAAAAAGACGTCAAGCTTGAAGACGTGCGGTCACAGGTAGCGGGGCAGAGGCTTTGACTTATACACAGTCATCATATTATCTCTGTTGCCATGACTACAGCTGTCAGCAGCTCACAGATGGGGGGGGCAGGAAGGGCGGCGAGGGTGGTGGTGGTGGTGGTGGTGGATGTGTGGAGGTGGAGGAGGGGGGGCAGCTCGAGCCTTGACTGACAGCTGTGACAGGTATATAATCCTGTTGGTCGTGCTTTGAGAGTAACACACACACACACATGCACACACACACTCTTTCTCTCACACACACACACACACACACACTCAGAAAGAGGCAGGTGTGCCCGGCTGGAGGGCTGGGTCGGCCTGTTCGCTCTGCAGCCGCTGACAGCTGACGAGAACTTCTAATGACACGCTGTACGGGAGAGCTGCAGAGGGGATGTGGGTTGTGTTCTTTCTTTATTCTTATTTCACTCGCTGTCGAGCAGCGAGACAGAAGCCTGATAAACACATGATGTATGGTCCAATAAATAGTGAGCAGGCGGCGGCTCACTGAGTTTCCAACTGGCTAAGTGATGAAGAATGTGGATAATACGCCAGGGATGTAAGATATAAGCTCCAACAGTACTACTTTTTATGTCTCGATCACTGCTGGTTTTATCAAGAGACGGGAATTTATAAGGTTTTTATTGACAACAATGTTATTTTCAACTCTGCTTATCGGTCTTTATCAATTGTGCTTCAATTATGTCTTCCATTTAGTTTTTAGTGTTGAGCTGCTCTTATACCTGTTTTTTCTGTCCCATTACAGGCTGATACCCATGTGTGTTAAAAAAATACATAGGTTATATTATGGATTTATTAATGCCAGCATAAGTCACTTGATGTTAAGATATTGGCTAGTTGTGCTGTGGAGTCGTCACGTCCCCTTTTTAATAAATAAAGTACGAGGTTTTGGATTCGTCCAAAGGCTTGTGTGCTCGCTTGTACCTGATCGTACCTTCTGGATAGTAAAAATATTCCCATAAAGTTTTCCTTTTGCCTGTACAACTGCTTATTTACCTTTGAGTCTGAACACAGTTTGGAAAAAAGGCAAAAGTGTGACAACGATGTGCAGAAACTCCACTGTTTAACGGGGTGTTTACTGATGGTAACAGACGTTCTGCACACTCGAGCGAAGCCGGTTAAACACACGGCATCACTGAAGGTTAAACCAAAGTTGCACAGAGAGAGATGTTTCAGCATATTTCTGGTGTTTCCATCCTGGTTTCAAATCATCATTTTACAGTCTTCACATCTCGCACTGTGTTGCAGGTTTCCAGCAGAGTAGATGAACGACTTCGACATCATTGTTTTGCAGCTGTGTGAAAAAACATGCGGCGTAAAAATTTAATAAGCTCAGAAGGATTAGACAAGATGGACTGGACAATTTGGGACTGGTTTTAGGCCGAAACTGTTTCTTCACTCCCACTTCTGCCTTAAATCTCCCTCTCTTTGCAGGTTAAAAACAAATCCATCATAAAAATAATAGCAATGTGTTTGTCTCATCATTCTTAATAACTTCTCCTCAGTATGAGAACGTAGGATTACCGGAGAGGGAAAAATGGAATAAATACCGGAAGGTCTACTGATGAATTACCAATGTTATTCAAATAATTACACAGCTGCCATTTTTTCACCAGTGTACAACAGTCACATGGAGAAAACCATCAGAAACAAATGATACCAATCAATTCACTGACTGTAGCCTCTGTACATCACCAGACGCAAAGCATCATGGGTTCTCAGACGAGGGTGGAACCTGTGTCTTTTGTCAACTATAAAAGCTCCTGCTCTGCTATCATTTTTGGTTTCTCCACCAGCTCACATACACGAGAAAGCACCTCGCTCTCTGGGGGATCGTTGAAAGTCATTCTGGGGAAAAAGGAAATCAGTAACTGAAGAAGAAGAAAAGGAGGCAGTTTGAAGGAAAGCAGGTAACCCAGAAAAGTAAATTACATCGCTCAATCACAAAATATATAAAATAAAAACTCCCCGCAGATTGATGACACCAAACAGTGTGAGATCATCAAGGGTTGAGTTTTTCATTTAAAAGAGCGGAAGTCTGGAGCGCGGCGCGACGTGCCCTCGGAGAACTCCTGGCATGGCTGCAATTCCACAAAACTTCTGAAGGAGTGTGAGATTGTGCCAGAAAAATGGGTGAATGCCTGTAGCCAACCGGCAATTTTTCACCGCTTCCAGGAGGAAGCGACCCTATTCTTCCCCTTCCTCTGTGTGACCACTGGGCTTTCAATAAGGGCCCTCGCAGAAAAATGAACTGGGAGAATGTAAACACGCCGGTGATGGATGACATTTTCTGAAGCTTTTGTCTTGCAATTAGTTGTGGTTCAAGTGCTTCGAGGCCCTTCAACAACTTTTGGACGTTTTTTCTTTGATGACAAAGACTTCCTGCTGTGGCGCTTCAGGATTAGTTTTGTTCAGCTACACTCAGGTAAAAAAAAAAAATAAAAAAAATAAGAGTCTTCCCAAATGATTTGTGCAGCTCCCATTCTCACTGAGATCAAAGTGCCGAAAAAAAAAACATGTTTTAATTATAGAATCTGCTGGGAACGAGGAAAACTTTCAATAAGTCATACTGTCAGGAAATGAGAGAGCTGCGAGGAGCGAGGGGGAGGATTATGGACGAATTAACGGTGATACCTCATCGGGGCAAACGTTACGCTGAACATACATGACAGCTGCATGAAAACGCGGCTGCATGCTGCAGAGGGATGTACAGCACGAGCCTGCAGTGGAGGCACAGGTCAACATAAACATGCGACACATTCTGACACACAAGCCTCTCACGACATGCAACCACGACGTTTTTTGCAAAGACCCGTTCGCTTCCAGGCATGAATTCAAGTGTGATGTAAAAAAAAAATAGGAGCAACAACAGAATTAATTCATAGCGACGGACCGTAAACAGCTCGCCTTTTTTTTGGTTTTAAAAGGAAATTTGAGGAAAAACGATGCAATTGACCGTTTTAATCTTCAGTCATTTGAGTCCAGAATAAACAATGCAGCAGAGGTTTGAGCATCTAGCACGTTCCTGAGCATCTACAGAGGATGAAGGAGGGCAGAGGAAGCACAGCCAGTGGCTCTGAGGAGGAGAGGTCACACGTGCCATGATGAATTACAGTAGCCGGCGTTGTCTAGGCTGCTTGTTCATTAATGAGTCCTCTTAGGGGAGTTTGCTGCGGCAGCACAGAAGGATGCATTAACATGACATCAATTCTCATCCTCGCTTTACAGCGTCCGTGGTGTTTCGGATCCAAAAGTGTGCTCTCTCTCATAATCGAGCACAGCTCACCTAATCTTTAAAGTGACAAAAATTAATTTGCCTGTTTTATGGCTGCACTCTAATTTGATCTCAACACTGAGGACAGGGAAACCACTGACACTTATTATAGACTACTATGCCACTAAAATTAAAGTACCGTATAAACAGTCATTACAAAAAATACAGTACAGTGAAATATTGGAATGCATATCTCTTACATGGGTTAACTGTTTATAGCTGTGAAATATGGGTGTCAAAGTTGGTGCATTTCTTTTAATGAATATGTTATATATGGCAGCCCAAGAGCTGGCATGAGTGGGGGGCTCTGGTTGCATGAAACATGGTGATTGCACCTGAGATAGTGATTGCACCTGAGATAGTGATTGCACCTGAGATAGTGATTGCACCTACAAGGAAGTTGAGAGCAGGCTTGAGCTCAGAAATACCTAGCAAGAGTCTCTCACCATTTCGTCCTGATGTAAAACCGGTTATTGATTTATTATTACATTTTTAAGATTTTAGAATTTAAAAAGAGGGGGCCTTGTTCGCTTTAACCTATAAATGATCCAGCGTTCAATCAAACTTGTGCAAATGAGGCTCCATTTTTGTTTCATTTCAGGTTTTTATGGAGTGAACATCATAAATTATTACTTCAGTCATTAAAAGCTTTATTTGAAAACCTTAACAGAATCTGTGAGAGTCGAAAAAAGACAAGCCCCTATAAATACTGTTTATTGTTAATGTGATACACACTGTAATGATATAAAACTAGTACAAAACAAGCAAATTCCCAATGATTAGTATTTCATATAGCCAATGCTCTTTAAATGCAGGAACTCAGAGATGATTAAATATCTCATTTATTCTCACTCGCAAGTAAACCACAGCCAAGCAACCACAGATAACATGATGAAGAGATAAGAATGGATGAGAAACAGCATCTCTCACAATCTGTCACATGCGAGCGCTGAGCTACATATAACTGAAGGTGTGACCTCTAAAGAATTCTCTTCCCTGACTGAAGCTGCTAAAACGCGCAAAAAGCAGACTGGTTTTTAACATCGTGTTAAAGGAAAACGCCAAATTTCTCTCTGCAGAATGTAAGTGTGGCATAACATGGACTTACTGTGTGAGTGTTAGAGCGTGTGTGTGTGTGTGTGTGTGTGTTTGAGTGTGTGTTTGAATGTATTGGTGATGAGTTTGCCAGAGACCCAGTGTGTGAAGTGACACCCATGAGTGCAAGCCCACGCCGTACACCCACAGCACAATGGGAGTGAGAGAAAAAAAGCTAATGGACGAACAGACGAAAAGACATTTAAATCAATGGATGGACGAGGAGTTGGATGACATTCAGGATTGTAGTTTTGGTTATGCAACCATATGAAAGCTGCAGAAATAACTCGATAGTTAAACGTGAAAGGACACAGTCAGCAAACCGCAATCCTGTTGAATACAATTACACTTCAACTCAAGTATTTAATATCAGAAATATCAGAATCATTTCGGAGAAGAATTGACAGGAAATGGCTCGAGCAGCTACGACTCTTGTTTTGAATAGGATGCTGTTTTTGTTCTGCATACACCTCACGATGCGTTCAATGTCACGGTGGACTGAGAAAAGGGAAACGTCACCTGTCTGTGTTGTAAAAGGAAGTGAGCTCGGGGAGCGCTGACAGTCAGTAGAAGCACAATCACGTCCCATCACATTAAATTTATTTCACTTTGAGAGAGTTTCTGTGTTGCGTCACTTTTGGCTGCAGCTGTGGTCAGAAAAAAAAAAAGAAAACAGGACAGTTAGAAGGTAAAGTGGTGTTTTGTGAGCGGTTGTGGCTTTGGAGCTGGTTTTATATCCTCAGATCCTCCAGCCTGCATGTCAAAGTGTGTTTGGGCAAAACACTAAACGCCAAATGGATGAAGCGTCAGTGTGAGTCTGAATGGTTAATGCTCCTGATGAGCAGGTGGCAGCTTGCACGGCAGCCTCTGCCACAGTGTGTGAACATGAGTGTGTGTGTGTGTGTGTGTGTGTGAATGGGGGAATACTGGCATGTAACAAAGCGCTTTAAGTGGTCAGAAAAGTCCTGTGTGTAGATGCTGTCACGTCATGAACGGATGTGAAACATCATCTGGTTCCAGCTTGTTACGTCCTTACAGGTATTAATGAAATATTTGGGATTTTGGACAACAAGGAACTCTGTTAGAGTCTGTTAACCTTTCACATGTTTAACAGACTAAATGATTAACTGATTAGTCGGAAAAGAAAACTGCTGGATTGATCAATAGTGAATGTAATTGCTGGCTGCAGGCCTGAACGTCCCATGTTAATTTAAGTGCATCTTGTAAGTAAATGCAGAGGAAGATTTTATTACTTTTCTTTTCCATTTATCACATTCCTGGTCTTCTCAGTCGGGGAGGGCAGTGACCACCAAAAAACACTGACAAATACTCCACACACACACCCTGCCAGTCTGCTGCAGGCATGGGGAGTTAGTGAGCCTGATCAACCCACTGGGATATTCATATACGGTCAGGCCGGCCCTGCCCGGGGCCATCTGCTGCCCTCCCTCTAATCCAGGGGCTTGTCACTGGTGATTAGCCAGCCACTCGATCAGTCTCTCCCTCTCCACCATTATATTTTTTTTGTTTATTATGTTGATATTAGTGTTAAGGCCCGGCATGGCCTGCTCTCTCGCTATAAACCCTTTTGTATGGATTTTTGATGCGTACAAATCCCCTGTGCTTCCTTTTTTACATCTAAACCTCCCTCTCTCACTCCTTCATTATATCTTTCAGGCCTATTATGCTGATCTTGGGGCTTAAATAAAGAGCGCTCTCTCACTCTTTCTTCCTTTCTTTTCCAGACATATTCAAGATTTCAAATTAACCACCTTTCATAGCTCTTGTTGGCATGTGCACCTTTGATAGAGCTAAGTATTTCTTAACACAAAAAGACCTGAAGTGCGGTTAAATTTCAGTATAATAACTGACAGTTTTATTTCCAACTTGACCTTTAATATCTGTTTAAAAACCTCCTCTCCCTCTAACAGTGTAAGTAATAAGTCCTGCCTGCTGAGAGAAGGTTAACTTTGAGGATAACACTTAGTAACAGATGTGGTATTGGGATTAACGAGAAAAATTAAAATTACAGGAAACACTCTGATATTTTACACCATGGATGTGTGTTTACGTGCAAAAATCAGAATTTTGTTTTCTTTTCATGTGTTGGTCAGAGCTAGCAGTGTGGTCAGTCGGTTGGTTTCTCCTCAATTTGGAGCTGACTCATATGTGTGGACTATTTAATGGAGAGCCAGTACAATTTGTACAGACTTTTATGGGGTTTATGGTGTTTTTTTACAAAGACTGGATGAATTTTAATGAAAGTTGCTGCACTGAACATTTGAAACAGAGACATTCATGTTCTCAACGGATGATTTTATTAGTTTAATACTTCGGTTTCAGACTAAATACCTGCAAAACCACCAATATTCTCATCACATACTTTTCTTCAGTGCTTATTAACAAAATGAAGCATGCTACCTGATTGGCTGGCAGCATAATACCTGCTAAGTATCTGCATGTTAGCATTGTTGTGAGCTTTCTGCATGCTGACATTAACACTCAGCTCAAAGCTCCACTGTGCAGCCTCTCAGGGCTGCTAGCACGGCTCTGAGTCCAGATTAAGTCTTGTTAATTATTGTTCCTTAATAACTTGCGTTTTCTCACTGTGCCGTCAAAGTAAATTAAAAAGCGAAGCTCAACACGCACGAGTCAGAAGTCACAGGGGTCAACATTATTCAACAGACCAACACCATCAAATCAGGGATTGGCAAACACCGTCAGAGACAATTACCTAAAGCCACCGTCCTGTCACTGTTGCTTAGCGTGCTCTGAGGAATTACTGCACCGTTTTTACTCAACCAACCAAGAACACACGGTCCAAAACAAGCAGGAAATCATTCAGAAATGGGGTCAAAACTGCAGCTCCACAATGTGACTTTCAATTACAAAAAGTAAAGTAATTACATGAGACTCAAACCAGCAGCAGCTCAATATTCTAATGTAACGTCCTCGTGATTTTCAGCAAGATTTATTAGTTTAGATTTATTAACTACACAGTAAATCATAACAGTCAGTGTTTACAGTAAATCACATGAATTTAAGTTGAACAAATCTTTCCAACATCATCATACAGACTAGACAACAATACAACAACACCAGAACTGCTGTGAGACAGGAAGCTTAATGTTTAAAAAAAGGAAAAAAACAAGGAAAACAAAGTGATGGCCTGTGGGAAAGATGAAGGATTAACAACACTGCTGCTGGTCGGACGGAGGGATATTTACTCCTGAGCCTCCTCCATCTCTGCGGCTTTATTAGAGAAGCATCGGAGGAGGCAGCGAAGCTCCTAAATGTCACTGCTTTCTTCAGTGATATGATGCCGCTACTCCTCTCAGCCCACTGCCTCTTATGGGAGTAAAGGGCCTGTTTTGAATGCCACTCCCCCCGACCAGGAAAGTGCCTCGATCCCCTAATATGGTCACATGGTTTGTTTGTGTTTTGACTTGTGGCTGAGCACAGATTAGAGTCCTCGTTTGTGAAGAGACACCACAGGGACATGAGGCCTGTGCAACAGGAAAAACACAAGTCTGCTCTTTATTTTAGAGAAAAACTCAGGAGAGAAAAAAGTAAGTGAAGCAGGTGAAATTATAGAGTGACTGACATGACTTGTCAAATGTAGGAGATCACATGAAAAATACCATTAACTATCCTTGAAAGCTATGGCACCGAACATCCATGTGGCTGATTACATTAACAGACGTCAAGTTTTACACATAAATATGACTAAATATGAGTGGTGATGCTGCAAAAATGGAGCTTACGCACAGAGAAAGAGTGGGTCAGACTTGTCGATCACATACTAATCTTTTTACGGCAGCACGTGTCACTTTGATATCCCAGGTCAAGGCCGATAATCAGAGGACAAACATCCCCACATAACATAAATCTATCACTGATCTGCTTACTCACGCCATGACCATCCACAAAGAACACCGGTTGTGCAGCTGTATGACACACTGCCCCATCGGAAATATGTTAGGAGCCACTTGAATATGGCAAGGCAGCGGGAATCCTCTTATGTCACTCTAAATAAAGTTTTTTGGATGAAGTATAATCTCTAATCCTGCCATCCCTCCTATATCAGTAATAGCCAGGTCTTAGTGTAAGCTCTGCCATTTAGATTAAACAAACTCTGGCATCTCTTTGGCATCTTTCTCCACCGAAAGGATTGGCCATTTTAAAAAGTGCAGCAGCGTGCAGAGGGGAGAGCGGTGGGTGATGTCTCTGCAGCCACAAACCAGATCAATCTGGGTCAAATGTGACGTATTCTGCTGCATATGCTTTTAAAAATCAAGTGCAATGTCATGGTTTGCTGTTGGCTAGTTTTGTGTCGTTTCTGCCGCGGTGACACTGAACCGCAGACAGCTGGACCTCGAGCCGCACTAGTTCTTTTTCCATCGAGACTGAAAGTAACTGTGAAAAATAGCTTCCTTCCTCTTTCGGACAGAAAGATGCTGAGGTCACATGGCTTCTGCTGTCGTTGCCTTTACCAGAGAAAGACTCCACACGGTGCTGAGTGCTCATTTTCTGATGGTTTACAGGGCCACAAACACACACACACACACATATGAACAACACACACACACAATTAGCCTCCATTCCCATTTCAACTGAAACAAAAAATGAAAACAAAAACACAGACATACGGATTAAAAATAAAAACCCACTGGCATACTCTGTGATGAAAAATGAAAATCCCAAGGAATTTGTCTTAATTTACATGCATGGCCTAAATTTGTTGCCTGTTGCTAAGGAATTTAAACACTGGCTGGCCAATTACCCACCACACTCCTTTGCCCTCAGGTGTTATGCTAATTAGGGTCACAAAGGGTCACATGGTAACACGCTCACTAAAATAAGGCAGAAATCACAGAGGGATGTTCCTATTTGGGACGAATCCAACCACGTTCCTGCTGAGATCGAAGCTGCAGCCTCTCGGTCCGACGTGTGTTTATTTCTGGCTCAATTGAAGACCGGTGTCAGACATAAAGCAGGCACGCAGGTATTAGCGCACAGCTATTTAAGGAAAAGGATTTTCAGGGCATACAGACACTGCAGATTCTAATTTAAACCGAGAGCAAAGAGTGAGGCCGGTGCTCGGGTCAGCTGAGGACACGAATCAATCAAGTCTGCAGACAAGAGAATGCAAGAAATGTGAATGAGAATCTTAAGTTTTAACTCACTATTTGTAACATCACATGTCTAAAAACACTTTGCCTTTGTTTTTGATTGGTGCATTCAGGTTCTGTCAGATGTTACGAGTAAAGTTTAAACTCAGAGAAATCTGTGATTTTATTCCAGTTGGTGGTTTGTTTAATTCTGTCACCTGTTGCTAACTTCCTTGGTGACACCAGTCAGACAGCAAGGGAGGCAAACATGACTAAACATTACATGAATAATTAATATTGAAATAAACAAATCCCATGATCCAATGCTACTTTGTGATGTTATCAAACCTTGTATTCATTGTTTGGTGTAAAAAAAACTACATATTTTGTGTTTAAATAATTTCCCATAAAAATAAAAGATGCTGAGGCAAAACAAACCAGCCTCATGTTTCTTATTTGGTTCTTTAACAGCAAACAGAGCGAGAGAACCAACCTGATGCTCGCTCAGTTTGAGGCACCTGCAAGAGATCGATTCTGTACTTTTGTGTCTATTTCAAGGCTCTGCTCTTGAACTCGGCCCGTCCTGCGTTCAGTTATCAGTTTGGCTGAAGGCGTTATGCCATATTAATGACCCTGGCTTTGCCGTGTTGAACTTGTGAACCCGTCACACCCGCTCTCCCTCAATTTCCTGGATGGCCTCTTCAGTGGGTCCGCCATAATAGCAGGTGATTGCAGGAGAGCCACTAACAAGCCTCGACGAGGGTGACATCCTTCACTGCCAGCGCCTCTCTGAAGGGAGGAATGTATTTGGCTAACAACGGCCTGTCAGCGCCGGTCGCCTTGTCCCTGCGCATTGAAAGGTGACATCAGCAGGAAGTGGTGACACACAAACGTCATGTTCAGAGCGCCGGAAAAGCTGCAGCAGTCCTCATCGATACCAAACTGTGCAAGACTAAAACTCTACCGCGTCTGCAGAGTGACAGGTCATTATAGATACGGAGCTGACAAATGCACAAAGTACACACACACAAACACACTCACATACTGACAAACACACGAGCTCCAGGTTTAAAACATGTGTGACTTAATTACCTAAAATGTTTCATGAGCTCGTCTGATGAACGACATTGAAACTATACTATTATTATTATATCTAAAAATGTTTCCTTTTTACAGTCAGTCAACAAAGAACATGATTCTTGCAGTCTGTGCTGTATGATTTGCTTAGTTATCTATGCAGGAAGCTTTAAAACAAAGGTTAAAATGTCACGACTCTAAGTGGAGCGTGTAACAGGTTGCCAATCAGAAGCCTGTTTGTTTCAGAGTAATTGATTTGCTTTTATGCTAATGTGGCGGCTCAATCTTTATCCATCAAACACAAACATCAGCAGCACTTGGGTGTCACTGAAAGACACGGCGTGCTCGACAGGTAAGTAAGTAAGTAAAGTTGGACCAATTAGCTGGATGGAGTCATGCATCGGCTCACGACTCAGGTGACTTAACAAGCCTACAGCACAGAGACACGTGCTGAGAGGTGTGACTTGACCTGATAAGACGAGACAGTGGGTGAAACGGGATTGGCTTGATCGGAGGCCCCGAGGCGCCTGCTGCATAATCTGAATGATAGATAATCTGGATCCCAGGGGAGATTATGGGTCCATATTCAGAGAGGGTGGGATGTCAAACCATCCTGATTAATCATTTGGCACCTGCTGAACGTGAGCCTCGACAAAGACAACACACATGCTGATTTTTCCGCAAAGTTGACCATCTTTTTCTTTTTGTTGTATTTTAAGATCCACTAAAAAAAAAGTACCTGCATAATCATCATCATCATCATCCTGCACAAGCAACACCCACAGTCACGCTCGCAGAGAGCCGAGACATCAGGATGTTACAGTATGTGTTTGCTTGAATCCACCATCACCTGCTACACCACCTGTAATTGCTTTGTCCTCAGGCAGACATGTGAGGTCTTGACAGCTCAAACCTTGTCGCTCCAACAGAGTCTAATGAAGCACGCACACAGTGCCAGAATGGCCACGATGCACCTGCTGCGTGTGTGTTTGTGTGTGTGTGTGTGGCCCTGCATGTGTGGCACTTAGCAGTTTCTCCATTACACATGATTGTCATCCTTTTGCCTCCTCACCACTGGCAACAGCTAAGGTTTCTGTGGAATTTCAGCGTATTATACAGTTGTATTTATTGGGAGAAGCTGTGGGTCTTAAAACAGAAATGTGAAATATGAGTATGAGTGCCAGACAGTAAAAACAGAGCGATAAAGATGCAGAGGAAGAAGTGCAGAGGGAGTGCACAGTCGAGAGAAAGCGACATGAAGAAAAATGGTGTGAAAATAGCATCTGAGAGGGAGACAAACTCCCTGCAATCTCTGAAAGGCCCCGGAAAAACTGTGGCAAGTTATCACCATCATCATCATCATCACCTCTGTCCTCACCGTGGCTATAATCACTCCCGTTTTTTCTCCAGTTATTCTCAACGCCACCTTCAGAAATACCACTTGCAGTGTCTGGCGGAGCCTGTTGTCTCTATCTGCCTCATTTGAATAGAATTCTCAGAGCATAAAAACAGCACTGAACTGTCTCACCTTCCAAAACAGATACATCTTATTTTCACAGAAGGCAATAAAAGCAATGCAGGCCCAATTCCCCACAGTTTCGAAGACAGGGGCTGTATTTCAGCTAGACTCATCAATATGCAAAACATCAGAGCATTGCTTGCCACAAGAATATTCCCTCCACTGCACGCTCTGCAAATGTGCACAAACATCATCACATTTTATGTTTTTTTTTTTTTTTAAAAAACAAGCTTCGATTGGCAAGAAAAGTATGCAAATCTTGTGCAAACATAATCACATTTTGATGAAAAGCACTGGGATTCAAAGCTCTAAATTGCCCTATGTGATTTTAATACTCTGCAGGCAATTGTCAAACCAAAGAGGCACAGAAAAAAAAAAGAAGACTCCAGGGCTGAAATCAATGCGCTACCTTTTATTTGGGAGGAAGTGAACAAACTCCAAGCAGTGGATTACATTTCAAAGAACAGAGCCTGGAGCTTTCCCATTGAGGAGCATGTATAGTGTGGGAGAAAGGTGCTGTAGCGTGGGAGAGAGGCGTAATCATGATGACCTACAGTAGGGTAGATGTAGGTTAAGTTAGTCCCTCTCTGCCTGCAGTGCTCACTCTGCCTTTCTCTTTCTCAAGTCTCTTCCCTGGGCTGTCTTTCCTGGGTTGTTAAATCCCTGCTCCTTTAATCTCCTTACTCAGCTACATCCTCTTTAAAGATGCAGAACCACAGGGGAGACGTGGGATACGTCAACGCGGGACTGGTGCTGGGCAAGGCGGAGCAGGACGACTGGAGCGGGGAGTGTTTGAGTTGTGGGTTGGAATGAGAAGTATTGAAAAATGATAGTTTTTTGGTTGAAGATGTTTGTGTAAGATGAGTGCAGGCATTAACCCCCTGAGATTTTCTAGTTAAGAAAGGATTAAATCAAATCAGAAGTGATGGTCGTTTAATTTATGGCCTCAAAACACTTCCACAATGTTTTTCTGCAGGAAATAATTAACCCATTGTTCATTAGAAGTCAACGTAATTATTATAAACACAGCTCAGTGCAACAGTTGTACCTTAAATTTGAGCTCAGCGTCCATGTTTGGTGGTGGGCTTCCTCAACAATGACACCATCATTCAGTGGATCCCACTGAGACACTCAATTGACTCCAATGATCCTTCCACTGATAGTACAACACAGCTGTATTCAGTGCAAATAAACACAGTAACCACCCATCAATCCGCAACATCTACTACATGTATGAATTTTTCATACACACACACACACACACACGCACAAGCCTCTCATTCAGCTCTTATGTTGTATCAGTATCATCGAAACCATTCCACTCCACTCCCCCTCACAAAGAACCATTACGCACCAGTGCCTATCAATCATCCCGATGCTGTATCACACGGCAGCGGCGTTTCAAGAATGGTGCATCACCTGAGACTTGGGGGAGATGAAAGTAATCCATTCAAAAATGGATCACGGTTGTCCTGCGTGCCACATGCAATTCAGCGTGAGGAGACGGCTCTACTGTAGATTTCTGGGTCGTCTTTCAAGTGTGTGCATCTTTGAAGTTCAGCGAGTTGTATACCTCAAATAACAAATTCATGAGCTGACTAAAGTGTGTCATAATGTAGATCTGTGCAAGTTGATAATGCACGGGAATAGGTTTCTATTTTTCGATCCAAGAACCTTTTGTTTCACAATGGAGATGCAACAATGTCAAATGCACTGACTGTAAATGTTCCCTATAATCTAGAAACTTAGCATAGATTTCAGTCGATGTTTTCTACAAAAATAACGAGCTGAAAAACAAGCCCATGATTAGATCTGACTGTGTGAGTGTGGGAGGTCACATACCACAACAGCACCAACAGCACACACTTAATTCACCAGCCACCATCGTCAACGCTCCATATGTAAAACAAGAGATCAAATATAATCTCTAATTAGTGGGTTAGCCGTACCTGTTTCCCAGAAGTAGACAGACTTCCCATCATCTGTCTGCGCGTGAACCTTCCAGAAACCACAGAGCAGCAGCAATGTCACCAAAAGGTACCAGCTCCCCTCTGTCCTTAATCGGAGGGTCTCTGCTGCACCCCTCCACCCTCGCCCCATGGTCCGCCACAGTATAAAAGTAAATCCACTCAGCTCAGGAGGTCAGCAAAAGCAGTGTAGTAAAAAAAGTAAAAGAAGAAAAGAAAAATACACTCGTCCAAAAAGGCAACAAGAAGTGAAAGTGTGCTTCAGTTTGAGAGAGTGAGGGTGTGAGTGAAGTGTGCGAGTGTGTGAGAGATGGAGGGAGAATAATCAGGTGTATATATGCGTGCGTGGTGTGTGTGTTGTTGTGTGTGTGTGTGTGAGTGCGTGGTGTGTGTTATCAGTCCTGCAGGAGTTGAGGTCCGGTAGTTGCTCTTGTGAAGGACAGAGAGAGTAGTTTTCTCCTTTTTTTTGCTTCCAACTTGGCCGGATGGTCCCGGAGGAAAGGCTGTCAGTGGTCGGAGCTGAGCTGCAGATGGACGGCTCGGTCCTCCCCCTCCATCGTATCCGCTCCCCCTGCTGCCGTTGCTGCCTCTGTCCTCTGGCTGTGGAGCAGTGACAGTGGGCGAGTGTCTGCAGTGTGTTGTTCGCTTCCCTCCCTCTCGCTCGCTCTCTCTCTCTCGCTCTCTCTCTCTCTCCGTCTCCTATTCGCTCACTCATTTGCTCTTCTTCCTGTGCCACCCTCTTTCTCCACTCCTGGCTTTTTTTCTGTTTTTCTCTCCTGCCTTCATCTTCTCTCTTCTCTTCCCATTATTATTACACTCTCTGCATCTCCAACAGGCTCCTTCTCACTTTCTCTCCTTCTATCACCCTTTTTTTTCCCTCTCCAGTTTTCCTGTCTCCCGCCTGGGGCATGAGCACAGATACCCCCCTCTCTCCACCTCCTCCTCCTCCTCCTCCTCCCGTCCTCCACTTGCGGTGCTGGGAAGGCGACTGGAGACCAGCAGTGCTCACACTGGTCTCAGAAGCTCCCATAAGCACTGCTCCCGGGATCAGAGAGGCAGAGAGACAAGCAGGGCTTAATGCAGAGCGAGAGAAAGTGGAGGGGAGGAGGTGGGAGGAGGTGGGGGGGGAGTCGATGGGGGAAGCAAGGAGGAGCAAAACACTGAAGCAGAGAACGGCAAGAACATGCGAAAGAGATGAAGGGAGAGGAAGCGTTTGTGCTTGTGAGAAAAGGGTGTGAAAGTGAACTGATGGAAGAAGTAAAAATGAGCACTTGCAGCGATAGTTTTATATTTTTTATGCACATTTGACTGAAATATTCTCTTTTACTGAGTCTAAAAACAGAACAAACCTGTAGCAGATATGTTGACATCATTCGGTGCACAGAATTAGACATATTTGCTTCCAGGCTTCTGAGTCTCAAACTTCACAATGAGCACTTGAATACTGTCAGCAGAAATCTTTGACCTGCAGTTTTTTTATTCACTTTGATCATAATGTTTTCATTTTAAAGAATTATTATTGAGCAGTGAAACCCATTACAGCTGGAGAGACAGTGAAAGTCGGGTTTATGCTGCCATCACTGCTCTCCAACCTCCCTGTCTGTAAAACTCCACCCTTAGTTCATTTGCTGCTACTGAAAATTAAAATCTTTATTTAATAAATCACATACATTACATTTACAAACATGTACATTTTCAGTTATTTCCTGAAGGTTTAACTTAATGTAATTTAAACAAGTAAATAGTGTATTTTGTTAGGGGACTATTTCCTGCGATGGATTAACATACATTCGGAGCGGTAGTAGTGAGTTTTCACATGTGGGCTGGGCCAGTGTTCATTATAATTAATGAACATGTCACTCAGTGCAACAGTGTGACTTGTTTTAATTGTTTATGCACTGGAGGTGTGTGACATACAGGAATAAGATGTATCAGGTGTGACTGCAGAGGAGAGACTGTCGGTGAGATAACAAAGTCTTTGTTGATTTCATGGAATCTTTTGACATTTAAAAGAAAAATAAAAACACGGCGAGTCTTATCCTCTAAGATAATGTTTGTATTGTTTGGTGTGATGCATTGAGCCGGAGGAGAGATTAGAAGAACTCAGTATAAGACACTGAAAATCCAACTTATTACCTGTGAGCTCAGGATGACGCCATATGGCAAAGTATGTGGATGAAATTTTGTTTAAATCTCGAGGATGACCGGCACACAACCTTCGATCAAAGAGACAGCTCAATTAGA
>JAPZDV010000025.1:3263473-3274078 GCA_029814665.1 Acanthurus lineatus | reverse complement strand
TACTTTTAGTTATTTTAGATAGCCAATCCCAAATTATCAAGCCCAATATAGTTGGCGCCCTCTGTGACCCAACACAACGTTCTTGCCAATGACTTAAAGCCAGTCCAAGATGGTTACTCCCTCTTTTTCTCTTCTTACTTTACTCCGTCAACACCCTCTTAGGTCTTTGCCTTAACACAATGATGTGGCTACTAAGAGTCATATCAAGCTAGCTTCTTCTTTCAGCTTGCATAGTTGGCAGTTTGTATTGTGGTGCCATAAAGAGTCACACAGGTCTGGTAGGAGACCGGAGAAGCTCAACACAAGTTACAAAGTGCAAGAAAAGGCCTCCAAGGCAAAAAGTGCTAATGAGAGAAGCCAGTTTTGTACATGAACTCGCTAAAAAAAGCAGCTTTCCTTAACATGCTCATGTTTTGAGTTTGTTTACTGAACGAAATGAAGGAAAAATGAATAAAAATAGTGAAACCATGAACCTGAACTAGTTTATTTCACATTGTGTGAGGTGAACAAAGTGCTGGCTCTGGAGAAGTGTGAGCTTGCACAGCTCTGAGAGAAGCCTCACTCCTCCTATTACAAGCCAGCATACCATCAAATCAACTCTGAAGCTGTTAGCGATAAAATATTGTTGCATAATGTTGCTTTAAGCTGAGATCTGATTAACAAACATTCAGATACTAAATCTCAACCTGCAAGCCTCATCAAAGTAATCCAATCTCTGAGTAAGTGACCTATAATCCATCCTAAAGAATCTTTAGGGAAGCATAAGGGCGGTAATGGCTTTATGAGATCAACCGTGAGGTCAGAGAAGTTCCAAGTCTTTACAGGATTCTTCTGCAGTGCAGATCAGAGTTCCTGGCATTACACCAGGGAAAAGAGCTGCAGACATCTTCAAACATTTGATTAAAGCTATATGGCAAAATAAATATTGACTCAGAGTTCAAACAGAGACGCAGAAACCATCAGATTTACTGTGATATTCATGCACAGCGAGCGAGGTGACGTGCACACTCGTCCTCTCTCAATGCAGCAGGTACTTTACGCAAGCTGTGGCCGCTAATGTGCGTCCATCCTTCCTACCTCCCTCTGCCATGCACACACACACACACACACACACACACACGTCAGGGCGGAGCTGTTGCTAGTTTACGTAGTTTATTTACATCTTACGTACATTTTGCACACACAGTGAACTCGAGCTAACTTATTTCAGATGAAAACAACTTTGCAATTTTAACAATTTTAACTTTCTAACTTTGCATTAAATATGATGTTGATGAGGGAGAACACCATGCCAGCCAACACACCACATCCATCCACCATTTATTTTACCGTCTATGATCCCATCACACTTGATTAGAGTGCTACGACAAACTCTGACCGGGCTGCATGGACTCACATTAGTTATTATGGTTCAAAGTTGGTTTCATTTTATAGTTTCATTACAGTGTGATAACACAAATTTTACCAAAGAACAACATAAAAAGTGGAGGACAGAAGTTTATGCAACCTTATAAACACAATATAAACTTCATAATCAAATCATTTATTAGAGTTAAAATTGTATTAAAAACTTTTTTTTTTATATTTTAAGGTCTAAAATTCAGTTTTTCAGTCTTTAGACTCTGAAACACAGGAAGAGGTGTATAATTCAGAGAACTCAGATCCAGTACAACAAAAATAAACAGCTGTGCATGTACATAAGAGTTGAAGCCATCCTCTCTCTGAGCTGCCTGCTGTTTACATTAAAAGAAGCAACAGCGCTCAGTGTAACAGCATCTGAAGAGTCTAAAGCCACGCTGAAAGGGATGTGAGGCTGTAATGCTTAATGCAAAAGTTGGATGTAAAGTTTGCAAAAAACAACAGCTGTTTATAACAAACTGTATAACGACTCACCCGACAGCCGGGATCACCACAGGAATTTTAAGATTCATTATCTGTGGACCGTGGACATATGTGTTGCAAATTTACTGACATTTTATTCACCAGTTGTTGAGAGATTTCAGTCTAGAGCCTGGTGTTGCACCAACCAACCAAGCGACATCACCAGGGCCATATGTCCGAGAGGCTGCAAAATCCTGAATCAGTGCAAAGGGTGTGTCAAACTCCGAAAAACACTGAATGCCACATATTCAAAAAGAAATCAATATTATCAGCTTAATTAAACCTTCAGTGCTCAGTACAAGCTTGCATCTTTCAGGATCCAAACCCAAAGTGTCTGAGTCCAAAACGTTTTATTACGTCGTGTTCAGAGCCCGACTGAGATAACGCTGATTACATCATCAGTCAGGGGCCATTTTCTCAGACATAACAAAGCTCCCTGTGGAGCTCCAGAGGACATTAAACCCTGTTTTTACAGACACTCTCACTGTGTAGTGAACTACCCTTTGTGTGTCATATCAGTAGAGTTTCCCTTTTATATTGTGAAGATATCTAAGTCCAGTGTAATATCATGTGCAGGAAAAAAAAATAGGTTTTCTTGAGTCCATTTCAAATGCAGTAAATGTTTAAGGACCCAAACTTTGCATGGTATTTGCCATAGTATTTTCAGCCCTGTTTTAAGTGTCTAGTACCTTCACACCATCATATTTTGCTTGTATCCTGAATTTAACCCTCAATGGAAATACAGAAGCCACTAATTATTTTAAAAATGAGCTAAAACATAAAACTTTGGAAAAACTTGTAGGCAAAATTTGAGTTTAATATCGGTCACAATTTTTATAATAATTTAAGTTCAAAGTTAGGAATGAAGTAAATGTATACTGAGAGGGATTAAGTCAACTTTTGCACATTGTGTGTATTTTAAAGTCTCAGTATATATTGCAGGCTAGTAGGAGACTGGGACCTGGAACCAGACCTTCAGGGGCGAGAAATCCATAAGATGAAGGGTTTACTCTTTCTGAGTGACCACTCCCAGCCGACCTCATCAAGTGGTTACCAGCTAAAGCCAATTAGTCTGGTGACACACAGGAACACCATCTATTAGCATCACAGGGGTTTTTCTCAGAAGGAAACAGCTGCTGCTTTTTTTAGTTTACCTAACTGTAGTCTGGACTTAAACTTGACTTTCACTCTCCACCACGAGACATAGCTTTTTAATCAGCTGATGAGTTCCTTCATTGTTATGGTAAAACGTATACAAAGCCTCTCATTAATATGAAAATGTACTTAAATCTTTTTTATAAATTATTGTAAACAAATCACAATGATTTGGACTGAGTGAAATGCAAATAATTAGATCGGCCAGGTCATGTTGAAGTTGTTTCTACAACATTATGTCGCTCTATCCATCAATGCAACTGATCAAAATTTTCCATCTTATCTCTCTTAAGAGTTGCGTTGTGCAGGACTGATCGGACGCTCACAAGAAAATGGCAGCATCTTCCTCATAAGCATCTTTCTCATGAACTTTTCAACTGTCCTGAAAACAGAAGTTCAGTTGGGTGGCGTTAGGAGGGTGTGAGAAGTTTGGGAAGTCTGCCACAAGTTTAAGAATGATGCAGATAAAATGGGGTTAATAATGGAGGTCAGGTTTCTAAAATAACATCTGAATTACTTGTGTCTACCCTGATAACACCCACCACAACGTGGACCCTTTAGTGGCTGCACAGCACACGACAACAAAGGCGGTTCCAACAAATAATTTGCACTAACAACCTGTTTGTTAAAACTAAACCTGTTGGCATGCAGCCCGCTGACATCACGTCAGGTGACTCTTAACATTGCATGATCAGAGTTCAGGGTAAGCAAGGACGAGGTCACATGGAGGTGAAACAGCATCTGTGCTTCTGGATTAAAATCGTGTTGCATTTGGTTGTAAAAGTTGGTTTCAGCAGCATTTCGGTGATCACACGGGGAAAACAGATTCAGTCAGCACCTGCTACATAACGGTGGAAGTTTAAATGCTGCTAGCACAATGACTGTATGTAACACAGATGACTGTAAAACTGGAACTTTGCAACCAAATTGGTCAATATTTTCATCTTTTTAAGAATGTGACATAAAAGGATAGACATGAAAACATTGAGAAAAACATAAAATAGATGTAGAAAAAGAAGAGAAAAACAAAAGAGAAAAAAATAATATTTTATGCTTAATGGAGCCATCACTGGAAAACCATTGCTGTGATGTGATTCAGTCTCATTGACTGGAAATATGAGTTTTATCTGTGTTTGTTTGTGTGCCTGATGGCATAAAATATTAAGCCTGATGATCTGAACGCATGTATGAGGATGGCTGTGTTTGACAGGAAAAATGTGAGAGCTGAGCTGTGCGGCATTACGAGAAATTAGTCTTTTTCCCTTAATGCCTTGATGTTTATCCAACAAAATCAATTCATCTGTGCTTCTCCTTAGCATTAAATATACAGACTTCCCTCAAAAAGAGAAAATGAATTAAATGACTGGATATAAGCAACATTTCCTTCAATTAATTTAATTACATCTACAGATGTTTACTCCTCCTTTTCAATATGGTGCGTTTGATTTGCAAAACAAGATTTTCTGACACTCCAAAACTGCTTCAGGTGGGTGTAAAATAAACCAGCATCAACTGTCATCAAGCAAACTGTCGCAGACAATCACAAAGCACATCGAATCAATTTGAACAGCCACCTGACTTCCAAAATTACAGCCAACTGTTACATTTTTCCCATTTTCACCGGTCTAATGATTTGCAAAAGCTTGACTTCCATTTTTATCTTGTGTTATTCTGGCAAGCAATTCTAAGAGAACATGATTTAGCATATCAAACAAACTTTTCTGCAATAATAAGGTCTTCTTATAAGCAATGGTGTAAAAAAAAGTGCGTGTATAATCAATATAATTAGAAATATGCTTTAGTTAAAAAGGCCAAAGGTTCATAAATTTGTTTAATATCTTGTAAACAACCTGTAAGTGCTGTTTCTGTTTAATTAATCAATGAATCATTATTTGTTAGTTTTGCTGATTAAAGACAAAATAATTTACATGTTTGTTGAACTCTTTAGAGAAGTTGTGAGGTCGAGTGCTTAATTATAATTATTTATATGAGGAAGCAGAATACTGAATCAGTTTTATCTCATTTTCATCAAACTAAAAACGTGGGCACCTTTGTGTCTGCAGGTTCGTGGGGGCAGTTTTTCCTGAACCCTGTTAGTCACATCAGGGCACGTTAGGATAAAAACTTAACTTGCAAAAACAAAATTTGTTGGTGTCCTTAACAGAATCACCCACGAACAGTCGCAGCAAATATGGGTCATCGTCATTATCAGAAGCGACCAAAAAAAGGGGGCTGAAGCAGAACGAGGTCAGATGGGGCTGCTTTTATAGTGGCCACCATGCCAAGCCACTGCAAATGCAGCAAACAGATAAATAAATAAATAAGTGAATCGACCCACATGTCAAAATCTCTGTCAGCACATGATGCCAGCGAACGCAGCATCTCCCCGGCTGCTGGCGGCTGGCGGAGAAGCTTCTACAGAGCCGTGGGGGGGATCACACCCATTGTAAATTACATTCAAACTGCACCGACAACCGTGGAGGAGGAGTTGTAAGACAGCGCATACTAAAGGTCGGCAGTTTAACTTTACAGCTTCCTGTTTACAGGATCCTGCCCGCAGACAGTGAACAGGTCCTGTGTGTTTAGTGTGCTTGATTTCTGAGTAACGCCTGTGCTCACTCTGCTGCAAACAACTTCCAGCTTCCAGAGTCTGACGCGAAGTCTTGGCACACTGCAGTTCACTTCACAGCAGAAAAATACTTGGCATCGTTAGTTTGTCTATAACATTATTGGCAAAAGTTGACCTAGATAGACAGTCACAACTCTCAACATCTGCCAAATGAAACTGATTTAATTAGACTTGAGGATTCCTGGGGCCATATTTCTCATCATGGGGCTACAAATCTTACACTAGAAAGTTAAACCACAACACTGATTCAGACTGAGGGGCCAAAAGTCAAGAAATGAGCATGTGTGTTTAAAATGTTATGCAAGCGAGCATTATTGCACATGATCATCATCTTAGACATGTTTATATTCTATTTAACAAATGAATTTATTCAATAATGGCTATTGGAAAGGGAAATTATATGAAGAAACAATAATAAATATAGTTCAACTTTATATCAAAGACATTTTAACATCAAATCTGTTGTGAGAAAGACACCTACGTGACCTCGGGGAGATCTATTAACAGCAGAGGCTTTACTCTGATGACGGATGGATGTGAAGGCGCCACAGGTTTCGATGTCCTTTAACGATGACAAATTTAAATTCATTCTATTTAAATCAAGAACAGCACAGCTCTTCATGCATTTTTTAAGTCACATTCTCGCATTAAAATAAGCACAGCGGAGGGGACCGATCTCAAGTAGCTACACACACCAGCCTTACTGCAGCAGTCGTGTTGTTGGAGACGCCTGCAGGAACGGCCCATAGACGGCCATTTTTCTCTCACTGCTGCCATAGCAACCAGCTCAAAAAAAAACAGCCTGACCTGATGTTAATATGATTTGACAGGCAAGAATGTGCATGAGTGTGTGTGTGTGTGTGTGTATGCGTGTGTGTGTGGGTGGGTGTTTTATTGAGAGTATATACTTTTATGGTGCGTGCATGTTCTCCGCTGCAGCCTGTGTGTTTCCCTGTGCATGCGTGTCCGTGTTTGTATGTAAAGCTCATTAACTCCTCAATGTGCCGTTGCTATGCTTCTTAGCTGAGACTTAAACAAAAAAAAAAAAAAAAACGAGAGTGGAGGCAGCCCTCCGTTCTCACACTCACCCACTGGGTTATGAGGTTTGTGCAATAATCTCTGCTTTCTCTGAAAACCTCATCACTGCAGTTTAGAACATTTTTATATATTTAAACTGGAGGAATTTTTATCCAGTCCCAAAGCACAGCATGACCTGAATACAACTGCAGGGGGCTGATAGGGATGCTGATCAATAATTACTCCAAACCCACTCGTACACTCTCATTTTTTTATGTCTGATTAATGGAGGACACAACACCAGTAAGTGGCCGGTGTTACATTACATCCTGGGGCCTGTATCACAAAAATAACTTTAAATTAATCAGCCAATCTATTTTAACATTCATGGTTGCAGATAACTAGATCAGAATCTGTCTATTTGCCAGCTCTAATACAAGTTAAAGGCAAATTCCACTATTTTTTTCTCAACCACGATCTTCTCTTTAATAATTTAGACCACACTGACAATGGCTGATGTTGCACTGACAGCCTCAGTTGTAAAGATTCAGGATATGCTGCAACCTCATTAAGATTCCCCTTTCCCCAGGAAAGAGGTTCATTCTGCGGTTACTTACAATAATTAATCCGAGGGTTAGGATCTATATTTAAGCTTGTTTGAAAAAAACTTTTGGAGGTTAGCGCTGCTTGCTAAATTCTTGGGTTTTGAAAAGATTATTAGTTGGCATTTTCTCCTTTATTAGACAGGATGGTAAAAGTAGAAAGGAAACAAGGGAAGGGAGAGTTTAATGATACAACAGGCTCTAGATAGGAGCTGAAGGTCGTGTGGTTTCCTCCTTAATCATTGGGCTATCAGGATGCCCCATGGCAAGTGCAAATGAAGCATTAGTAGAGTCACAATAACCACAATTATTGAATATGACTAAATAAGAGCCAAGTTAAAAAAAATACAGCAATTTCCTCTTTTAAGTGAGTCTGTTGAATGACTGTTTTCCAATCAATATTTCAACCCATTCCTGCAATAGTTGTAGGGGTTTGTGCAGACTATAAACCTGCATGAAACATGAACAAATCATACTAAAGTTATGTAACATTTTCACATTATAATGTCTTGATACAACTACTTTTTTGATAGTGATATTTTCTCTGTTAATTTTACATTTAAATCCTCAAAAAAATAGAATAATAACTGAAAAATCCTGCTTCTCCAGTAAAATTCAAGGTGTGCCATTTATATTCTAACACCTTACCACTTCTGAGAAAGCCAGATATCTCTTTTACATGACAAAGACAAAGTTACAGCAACGAAAATGACCGAACTGTATGTTGGAGACAGAGACCACTGAGGCCTAACCCTTAAAACTACACCCAGCCTCGGTGCCCCCGCACACCATGCTATGTCAAACATGACCGACATTCACCCGGCCAGCTCTGAATCAGTGCCGTATCCTGTTCTGTCCCCGTCCTGTCCTCTCTTGTTCCCTGATCAAGCTGCAATTTAATAAATTAAAAGGTGATCAAGGAGATTAGAGTAACTGCAGACTGTCACATCCCATTTGCCATGGAGCACCGAAATAGCCTCGCAGACAGAATAAAGAGCCTCGTATTGAATGTTACTGGTGACTGCAGTTTAACTGTCAACGACTGTATTTTAAGATCAGATCTTGGAGCCTGATTGCGTATTCAATGCGTCGTAACACTGCACATGTATTGTGTTGCATTTATTTTGTATTCTGAACACAAAGCAAATGCTTTTCAAAATCCAGTTAAAAACATCTGAGGGGCTCTGTTATCATTACTGTGATAATTAAGACCAAAAGAGATGCATGTGAAGTTTAATCAAGTTTTAAAGTTACAAACATATAATAATAAAACAAAAGCAACAAGTTTTTGTTTAAAAAAGTTTTTAAAATAAGGTAGAATAAAATGCTCTTTAGAAGGAGCTTCAGTCTAAGTATTAACTATAGACAGAAATGAAGCAAAATCTGTTTCTGTTTTTCTATTATGCTAAATAAGCTGATGGCGAGGTTTTTCTGAGGCATCTGTTTCACAAAATTGCCAATGTTTCGGCAAAATATGGCATCCTCCTGTCCTCTAGGTATTATTTCAGTGAGAAACTAACATTCGGTTTTGTAAGACAGTTTAAATTTGGGTCCTCATTACAGTTTTTCTCCATGAACAAAATCTGAAGTCTAGTTTTTCTGTTTGGAAGACTTTCGAGTGTCATTCTTCCTGTCGTAAGTGTACACAGCTTCCAAAAAGGATTAATGTAATGTATTCCAGATAATCGCCTGGGTAACTGACCTTGACCAGTACGGGGAACTCATTTAGGCCATTAGTACACACCACTGAGAGTTTAAGAAGACCGGAAAGTGATCTACACCACTGACAGCTTCTAAGTGTCCAAAAAAAACCAACTCAGAGCAGAAAAGTCGTTATAAATGCTGGCAAGTTCACCCTTCACTTATTTCTAGCTCATCATCCAGTGTATAAAACACCTGTGTATACATTAATCAATTTTTGTACACTAAACTTGGACAATATTTTTTAAGCCTTACATTCCAACTGGAGCGTTATCTTGCAGTCATTAAAGTATATCTGAAGACTTCATTTAGCTCCTCCTTCCATATCTATCATCTTGAAAATCCCTCTGATTTTCCTTCTGCAGCAAGAGCTCAGTGTTTTGTTTTCCTTTTTAAACAGAGCATCAGATTGAATTCCAGCAGGACTTGATCAGAAATGATGCATGGTGCTCGAACATGACATGCTTATAAGCTGGGTGGAAAATAACCATCAGCCTGCAGACAAAAAGGGCTGGCAAAATGTGACGAAAACTGGCAGGAAACCAGTCATTGTGAGATACCCTTTTTTTGCTCCTAAAAACCTTAAAACAGAGAAAGTAGGCAGTCAGGTTTAAAAATACATGAGCGGTCGACCGGTCAAAGATGTAGACCGCCTCTCACTTATGATCTTAAAAACATGCAGTCACTACTAAAGTGCCTACAACAAAATCTACAGCTAATATCAAACCCAGCAGGCTGTTTCCCCGCGGTGGATGGAGGATGTATGCATGTGATCTTTGCCAGAGTCGGACAGATGTGGACACCGCTGGCTCAGCTGACCGGGGATGAATCACAGGTCATCAGCACGAGAAAATAACAACTACAGGGTACTGCAAACTGCCCGAGCATGCCCGAGATCTGCTTGGAATTATTTCACAGATTCCCTGCTGGGGTCTATCCGGTCCCTAAAGTGTCACAGCTCTGCCAGTGTTGAGTGTTGGTTAAATGCCTGGAAGCATGCGGCGGGCCTGATTCGTCTCCGCTTCAGCTGCCTTCCACTGTGTTTTCATGTTTTTCTTCCTCCTGCCTCATGATGAAGAAAGTAATCACGGAGAAAAAGACAGAAAGAATGCTCTAGTTTTGAAAAGAAAAAAAAAACTTGTAATCTCAACGACCATGAATTTCTGATATCTTGTGTCTACAGAAATTGAGTTCTTACATCTGATGACACATAATCGCAAAACAAGAAAAGAAAGCATCAATAGTGCTACACAAATTGAAGGAAGCCGGTGTCTGTTTACATGTTCTCTCGTATGAAAAATGTACTTTCAAGTTTTCAAATTACCGTAACCATTTTTCAGTGTGCTTGTAGAGGACGTGGTTATGAAATGTAATGGAAAATGAGCTGTCGAAATTCCTCAAAACTCAAAAACTGTCACCAGTTTTTATTACAATTTCTGCTAATTTTAGTCACTCAAAAGCAAAGATTGCTCATTTTTGCAAATTAGGGATTCAATTTGTTCTACATATTTAGCAGAATCAAACATCGTGTTCAGTTGCATGGTCGAGTTTTTTTTTATGCTTTTCTCAAAGCGTGCCTCCGCGGGGTGGTGTGTCCAGGGCCAACAAAATACCTCCCCT
>JAPZDV010000025.1:3243168-3257031 GCA_029814665.1 Acanthurus lineatus | reverse complement strand
GATTAGCAATAGTATGCTGTAGAATAATTTAAAAAATACTTAAATAACTGAA
Organism: Acanthurus lineatus; assembly: GCA_029814665.1. NCBI lineage: Eukaryota > Metazoa > Chordata > Actinopteri > Acanthuriformes > Acanthuridae > Acanthurus > Acanthurus lineatus. The sequence continues at coordinate 3,256,979 of JAPZDV010000025.1, read as the reverse complement.
AAGCACCTTAAAACTGTTTTTATGGACAGCACTTACATGAAAGTGGTCTACCACTGAGGATTATGGGTGATTTAAATACCACAAAAAAAGAGATGTAACTGAAAGCTGACTGTTAAGATGTCTTCCATCCACTTTAATAAGAGTTTGCCATAAGGGCATAAGATTATAACCCACTGCTAAAGACGTACTTATGAATATTATAGAGAAGCCAGATATGTGATCATCAATTTCTTGTATTCTTGTAACAGTTCATCTGATATCTGAATCAGGTAGTCCCTTATTGATTAAGAAGTCATATTATTGATCACATTAGCCCAACAGTACATTGCAGAATAATTTAGAATGATAAAATAATCCGAAAGATCTGCAGCTATGCTTGAATACAACAGAGGTGTTATGACAAGCTGCAAAATTTAACATCTTGGGGAAAATTCCAGCATATATTGTTAATAGCCTGAAAAACACATTAAGCAAAGGTCGCAGTCTATTCTCACTTAAAATCTCACCAGATTTTTCATCAAGGACAGATCACCCTTTAAAGTTTGCTCCCTGGTGAAAACATTTCCCTGCTATGTGGAGTTGTGGTTAGTCAGCACATCCTGCTGCACCTTCATATATGGCAGTTCCTCTTTCCTCATGCTATCTTTCGTGACATGTACAGACAGCTGCAGCCATGGGCAAGTCCCAGTCACACTTGGCCAAGCACAAAGACGAGAGTCAAGACGCGCTGACGGCCAGTGGGGAGTGCGGTGATGGACAAACGGAGGAGGATGGAAAGAATGGAGATGTATCTCAGTTCCCCTATGTGGAGTTCACAGGACGGGACAGCGTCACATGCCCCACATGTCAGGGCACCGGCAGAATACCACGAGGTAAAACTTTATAGATAAAGATTGTCATTACTGGCATAAATTTAAGTCTGTATGATGATTAAATAAGCAGTCAAAAACATAAAACATCCCTTTGTATTAAAAATGAAGAGTGAGCAGTCAAAAACTAGGTTATAATTATGCAGGTGCTCAAGCCTCTTCAATGATTTTATTGCAGTCTAAAGAGAAACTGTGATCTATTTAAGCCCCACTTGGAGTCAGGTTCATTTGTACAAAAAAAATGTAAATAATAACCAAAATGATTAAATGTTTCTACAGTTTCATGCTTTTAAATGTCTGGCTCACAAGTTCATATATACCAAATAAGGAATGGCAGTGAATTTTAATCAAATTAAATTCAATTAATATTAAACATATATGTTTTAATTTTCAAAGATCTCTACACAAGAACATTTCAGGGTTCTGTCCAGATGTTTCATGAAGAAAGATGCAGTTTGTTTTAAATAGAGTTGAACACACCATTGCTTTTTACAGATCACACAGCTCAAACAATACATTTACTTTCTCCATACAAGTGTCAGAAACCAGGAATCTGATCAAGATGGCTGTACAGCCGATTATAGCCAAGGCACTTATTCAAAAGTATGCATATATACATATATATGTATTTATAGTCCATTCCTTAATGAGTTGTTGACTTTGGTGGGTTAAGAATAAACTAGCCATTAGTTTAATCATCTGAAATTTGAAGCGGTAAAAAAAAGAGCCTGATATGCTTCTCAGGAGTTGCACTGAAGTGCTGCATGGTGCAAATCTTACAACATGCTCCTCACTCAATCCAACAGTAAAATGACAAAGTTTCCCCTTTTCTTTTTATTACCCAACAGGCCAAGAGAATCAGCTCGTGGCTCTTATTCCATACAGCGACCAAAGGCTCAGGCCGAGCAGGACGTAAGTCTTCACTGTGTGTGCTTTGTAAAGATGAACCGAGTTAGCGGAATGCATGATGTAACGCAACGAACACGCACAGAAGCATAACAGACTTTGAAGTCATAAGCCGGTTTCAAGGTCTCACTTCTCTTTTCTCTCCTCTCCAGAAAGCTCTATGTCACGATATCAGTGTCCCTTTGCCTGCTGCTGTCTGGCCTGGCTGTTTTCTTCCTGTTCCCCCGCTCCATTGATGTGTCCTACGTGGGAGTGAAGTCCGCCTACGTCTCCTATGATCTGGACAAACGAATCGTCTATCTGAACATCACAGTAAGATTATGTAGCCATACTTCTCTGAATTGATATGAAGCTGTATTAATGCCCTAGTTTGACTCATGTTGAGGTTGATTTCTTTTTATCTTTTATCTTATTACTAGCAATATTTTTTAATTAACATGGGATCACATGACCTTTTTATGTGCTGCTTGTAGGAATGGCTACACATTATGTGACTTTGCACTTCTTAGCTTCGGTCTACAGAGCTTTATCATGACTTTCAGCTCATTTTGATGGTTGTCTTGCCTAAAGCTGTTTAATTCACTCTTGCTGCAGTCATCACAGCTGTCATGGCAACAGCAAGCAGCTCTTCTCACCAAAAATGCCCTGATAAATCTCTGTGTAGTACTGGTTGAGCTCACAACAGCAGACGAAGTTAGCACCTAGCTGTTAAAATATCATAAAAATGCTCTTAAATTAAGCGCTTTATTTGCAGTATCACACCTTTTATCTCTTCCCATCCAGAACACCCTCAACATCACCAATAATAACTACTACGCCGTGTCTGTGACCAACATCACAGCCCAAGTGCAGTTTTCCAAGACGGTGATAGGAAAGGCCAAGTTTAACAACAGCTCGATGATCATACCCCTGGATGAACGGCAGGTAGGTTGAAATATATTTTACTTTACAAACAAACAAAGAGAAACTGTAGTGCTCTCAACTGTTTGATATCCATTGCTCATCTGAAAATAAATTCATCATTAAAGGCTAAAAAAAAAAAATGCACTGATAATCTTGCATGGTTTGCACATGGACACACCCATTGTTACAATACCGGAGAACCCTCTCCTACTAAAAACACACATCTGTCATGTGATTACTCAAAAAAAATGATTCATGTTTCTGCATAAATCTTGACTTTTCAACAAATCTCTTAATCACCATAAAAGCCTCATTGTCCTGAAGTCTTGTGACATTACAGATCTTTGTAGCACTGCTCACTCTTAGACCACCGGCCACTGTTTAAACAGAGGACAAAACTGCAACACATTGCATTATTTTATTCTTATATGAAGCATAAACATGTCTACTATTGTTTTTTCCCTGAAATGCCTTGTACATTATGTTTATTGCAGATTGACTACACAGTTCCCACCACCATTGCTGATGAGATAAGTTATATGTTGTAAGTATCCTGCTAGAAGTTATAAAAAATGTAGTTCACATTTGGATGATTTTAAATCATAAATTACTTTTTTTTTTCACAGTGACTTCTGCACCTTGTCGACCATTAAAGTTCACAACATAGTGGTCATGATGCAGTAAGTATGGCTTTATGTGCAGTATTGTTAATATGTGAGGTACTGTATGTACTTGTACTGTGATTTCAGTCCTTTTATACATCACCATCATCTCAAAAACTCTCCTTCACACTGCCACAGTTTCACCCACACATACTGCAGAGCTGCCTAGAAACAACAAACACAGCCTTCTGCTGTGGAGAACCGCTCACACCAACAGGGGACACATGGGCCTTTTGGTGCCTTGCTCATTTACAAATAAACACTAACATTCAGACAGAAGGTGAACTTAGCAAAGCAAACATTTTTCCAAGGGATGAGTCATTGTTATCGTTAGACTGTATTCTCTGTGGTCACAGCCAAATAACTGCCTCCTAGCCAAATATAATTAGACTGACTCTCTGGGAAACTTGTAAGGAAGGAGGCAGCTGATGCCATGAAACCTGTCCTCACAATTAGGGGCTTTAACCATACAGTCTCAAAGGCCACTAAACATAATTTGTATTTAAATTATGTTAAATATAAGTATTTTTTGTTCAATAAAAATGCTTTCTTGTTATATGCAACATGTTTTCCTTGTACAATTGATAACAAGCCACACTATGCTCATATACACTCCAAGGTAAACCATCATGCCCAGGTTTTAAGGTTACAAACGTCAAGTCACATTTAATGTGAAAATAGAAACTAATAGTTTAGATATAAGCCCCCCAAAAAGTTCTGCTCCATAGAAACATTTATGATCGCTCCAAAAACACAAAGAAAAACATTTCTAATCTGCTTTTCCTTATCACTGCACTCCACCCACACAGCTGTCTTACTTTGTTGCCTGATGCACAGTAGTTGACTCTGTGGTAATTTTCAGGGTGATGGTGACGGCGTCGTACTTCGGCCACACAGAGCAGGTCTCCCAGGAGATGTACCAGTACGTGGACTGTGGGGGGAACACCACCTCCCTGCATGGGCACATGCAGGTTTACCAATAAAGAAAGCAAAACAGCCTGGGCATCACATGCTGCTGGGACTGAGGTTCTCACAGAGATAACTGGGCTGATAGTAGGAAATCTTTACACAGCGGCTACGTAATGATGGAAAGGGACAGAACTTTTCTTAATAAGTCACATGGCTCATCCGTTCTTACATTTCCTACCACTTTCCTCCATTCGCTGGTCAAATGTGATGTTTAAAAGAGCTGATTTGGTTGGTTACTTGGCAAACAGGCTGGTAAAAGCAGACAGTCTTACCTGCCACAGCCAGATTTCTGCAGGATTTGCCTTGGGGAGGGTTGAAGTCCTTTTTCACCCTGGTGCCAACAAAATAAATAGACGCAGTTTAATATTCATGTCATTGGTATGCATTCCCATCATGTTTACACTGTCACCCCTCAACAGTTCAAATACTGGAGGCAGTAGATAAGGATGTTGTGCACTTTGCTCAATCCTTATTTACAGATATTCACAAGAATGTTGTATGAGTGCAACGGAAATGCAACAACTTCTGCAGCCCTGAACTATTTTATACCACTTTAACGAAAAATACTACAACTGAAAAGCTCATAAGGTTTTTTTAGACACAGTGAAAACCACTGAGCAGTTTCTTTACCACTGCGTTCTTCCTCTTTTTCTTCATTCATTACTTCACAAGCCCTCTTTACGTTTAGTATAGAAGTTATATTTGATATTGTCAGTGCAATATAGATGTCATTAAAACCCCTCGACATGTTTTGCTTTTCCTTTTGTGATTCGTCCAAAGTGATGTTACTGTAAAGCTGTTGCATCATTGTGGCAAAACTGGAACCGCTGTCTCTATTGTGATGGCTATTTTTAATTATTACACAACTTCTAGTACAAGCTGAGGGAAGTAGATAAAAGGTTGATAGGTAACGGGCCGGTTTAGCAATACTCTCGACTTATCTTTATGTGGTTTACAAAGTTTGTCATCAGATGCTGATGCTGAAATATACTTATCTCTCTGCAACGAACAGACCACCAAACCAAACTACTAAAAGCAAGCTTGTTTTATGGTCAGGCTATATTTTTCCCTGTCAGTCATTTTTTTCTACACCATGACCAGTACTCTTGACCGATTTGTTTTGATCTAAAGGCATACCAGTGAGTTACTCAGTTACACAATTAACAACGCTGTGAAGAAGTTATTGCCAAAGACAAACGAGTCTTGACTGGTCGGGTTTCATGTTTAACCATTTATATTCTTCTCTACTGAGGCCACAGATCTCTTACTTTACTGACCTTTGCTTTTAAAGGTGGCAGAAAATATCATGAACTGTTTTTTGTTTTTAGTGTTTGGCAGGCAAAATGCGATGCAGCAACAGTAAAGCATCGTGCCATTAGATTTTTCATATTGGTGCTGGCATAGCGCTTGTTCGCATCCAAAAGGGGGCGCAGTCATTTTGTGGAAAGAAAAGTGACGTTTGCTTTCTCTCATTCATTTGTTTTTTTGGGCTCAGAGTTCTCAATTTAAAGCTTGAGTAAAAGTAAAGATTGTGTTGAGTCTTCTCATGTGTTAATCTTAGATTAATTTGAGTGATTTAAAAGGAAATACGACTACTGTGAAGACCTTGACTTACTTCATAATATGTAAGTCACAAAATAATTTTGTAAATGCAAATAATACACACATTTGTAAATGTTAAAACATGAACTTTCCTTCTGGCTTGCTTCAAGACAAGTAATATCGAGAATAATCGTCGGTTTGAGAACAACTTTCTCTCCTTTCATAAAGTTGTCCTATTTTTGTGGTGTCATTTCCAATAATGTGTTTGGTATTTTAATCCATTTTTCATTTTTACAACTTTTCTTTTGAGTTGACTTTCATCTCTGAATTTTTTTTTTAAATAATTGTAACTTACTTTTGTCACATGGTATCATTTTGGATTGGCTAATGTTTACCAGAAGTGAATTATACCACCAACACCCACATGCTGTGATATGTTTGTACTTTTTAACAGAAGATGTAAAGTACTGAACGACTTTGTCTGACAGAAAAATGCTTAGAATGAAGAAATGTCCCAAATGTGAAATCCTCATAAGTTCAAAATTTTTGATTGTACTCAAGTTTTAAAGTACAGATGAGATAAAATGCAAAAAAAATAAAGTTTCTCTGACTTTAAAAACAAACACAGCTGTCTGACAAAAACAGTAATCCCATATGCAGCCCTGATATTTGATGAGTGTTAATGTAACAAAATTCTCTGTTACTGATTCAACCAAGGTGGTTGTTTTTCTTGCATGAACGTGAAAATAAAATCATGACTCATTTTGAAAGTTTTTTGTTTTGCTTGTGATATTCTCTTTTAACACTGGGTGGCGCCAATTTGTCGGCCAACCTCACTCCCCTTTTGCTGAAAATCCTGAAACTATTATTTCACTGCCACTACATTACATATATAAGAGGTCACTAAAATTAAAAATCAACCTACAAAATTATGTTGACAACGTCCAACAATAGGGGGTTTTTATTGTGATTAAAAAAGTTTCAGCAGTGTTGACATCTGTCAGGTGTGTTTCCCAAATTTAGTATAAAACAAACTAGAAGTGAAACACCAGTTCACTTTTGTTAACGTAGTTTATCATATTTACTTGATGTATTACAAATTTTATCAGCGATTCTGATATATGAATGTTTATTTCAGGGCTACAGCTAACAGTTATTTTCAACATTGATTACAACCAATGATTATTTCATCCTTAAACTGATTAATAGTTAAAACTTTTAAAGTGGGAGAATACAGACTAAGAGTATTTCATTTGGCTTAAAACTTATCAGCAGTTAATCAAATATTAAAATAGATAGGAGTTAGTTCTCTGTAAATTGACATATTATGTGACAAACAGTTTTGCTCTACTTTTGTGTTTCCACTTGTGTCAAATTTTTCTAATTATTATTAAAGGGAGTTGCCTCATCACCTGTGGGACTAAAATAGAAACACTAGCAGCAGAGATAAAAACATAAAAGCCATAAAAAAATTTAAAAATCAGTAAAACCTTTTGGGAGCATACATGATTACCAAATTTCATGCGGTTTTGATCATTCAATTTCATCATTCTCATGTACAGATCTACAATTTTTAACCTCATTTTATTCAAATTCTATTTCCAATAACTTAAATAAAAGTGGGAGAACATCATCCCCTGTGATGGAGGCTAACAGGAAGTTTTCACTAGTGGTAAAAGTGTTAAAGGTAGCCAGGTATGATGCTCTGGACAAAACTGTTGTTTGAAAGAACCGACAAGACTGGTTCTACCACTAGAGGGCATAAAAGTTTTCATAATAGCAACATTCCTCTTGAGTTTTTGAGGAGAATACACCTTTACCTGAAGATATGTAGCTTACAATACTAAATATCTAGAGAAGAACAAAATATCTACTAAGTAAATCTGTATCTGTTTGGTCTGATTTTCTTAAGTATTTAACATGTAAAAACATGCAGATTAGAATTTAAGCATTAAATTTCATTCACAGGTCATTTTATTGCCTTTTTTTTGTCCTTTCCTTTCAAATAAAGGTTTCAGGTTTGATTGCATGTCCATATATTCCTCACACAGGCTCTAAAATGCTTCTTGCTGGAGCTACAGTAGGAGCTCAAGATGTCTCAAGTGTATCATGGTATGTTGACATCTGTTGTATTCATTAAAACACCAGTTCACTTCCTCTCAGAGATCCAGGTCAGTGGTTTGGACCCGAGTTTTCCTGGATTACATGGGGGGGGGGGGTAGACACATACACACAACCAGCCAGCATTATCAGCCTTGTCTTGGTCTATATGTAAGGTTCTAGAAAGTATTTTGATTTTCTGTATTAGAAACAATTTTTTAGTTGAATCCCAGTCAGTATTTTAGTGTTTTTACTTTTGTATTTTTTACAGTTTCTGTCAAATTTGACAACAGATTTTAAGTTTAACTGCAAAGTAAACGCTCCACCTCAGTCTTTATCTTCATCACTACAAATTAAAGACTCTTGTCCGATATTTTGGTTTACTCTGCAAAAACTAAATATCAGCTAATTAAACTTGAACAGATATCCATTTTCTCTGAAATATAAAACTTAAAGAATCCACCATTTGTTAGTTATATCTGTGTTTTAGTTTCATAGATATTTTTATGTTCTTGTGTCCTTTTTATCTTTTTGGTATAAGATCAGGATTTCAGAAGGTCACCATCAGCTCCTGAATCAGTTTTGCTGTTTTGTAGCTGCAGGAGTGATCAATGTTTGTTATCGACTCTTTGTGGAAATCTAACTGGCAACTTCAGGATGTTCAGTACTTTGCGAAGTGGTAACTATTGTACAGAAGATTATAACCTGCAAAGATTTAAAGACTACAGGCTTTTTACATCTGAAAAAAACACAAAAAGCAGTTTGAATGATATGGGAAGCTGCTTTCCTTTCAGTTCTCAGTCAGTGGGTTTTACCGAGGGGCCCAACAGAGATGACAGGTTGTGTTATTGCCATTACAGAGTATTTCTCCTCAGCCCATAGTTCATAAAGACTCAGCACTTCCTCTCATCAGCTGGAAGGAAATGGCTTTTCCACATGTGTCCTACATGAACTCTACATAAAACAGGCCCTTTCTGAAAGTAATGAGCTAATTGGCTCCACATTTAACATTTTTCTGCAAGTGGATGTAGGTTTCTTTGTCTCACTACAGCACATCCACTGAAGGTCAAAATTATGAAGACTTAATGTTTACATAATGAACGATTAAAGTATTTTGACACCCAAACAGGTGACAGACTCCGTGTTTACTTATCATCGATTCGACCAAATTAAAAAACTTCCTGCTCTGTCTGTCATATTGATTATCTATTTTTGATAAACCTTTGAGAACTTAAAATAAAGTTATAAGACTTTAAAAATAATCTGAGTTTGCACTAAGCTAACTGAAACACAAGTGAGGTTTATTGACATTAACTTCGCAGTCCAGCTTGTCTTTACACATAATTAACCATTGTTTTATTTCACTTTAAAGCAATGTCAGATCAACCAAAGGCTGTTATTTAAACTACCAAAAACTGTATAGTTGTTGCTTTAAGCATGTTTTGATCTAGTTATCTGGTAAGTTAGCAGGTTAAGGCTCCTATTTTAGGTAAGAGAAAAAACTGTTTAAGCTAGCTTAATTAGCGTAACGTTGCTAGGCAGTTAGCATGAGCTAGCTAAAAACAAAGTAACCGTTGGTCTTCAGAAAACTGCTTTGAGATAATTTTTGATGAGTTTTTATTTCTACCTTACTTCCAAACAATGCCTGTGTTTCTGTGGCCACTTTCTGAAGCTAAAACAAGCCAAGTCTCCACATCTTCCAGCCCCCACACCAGCACCCTCTCTCCGCCCCGCCCGCTCCGCTCCGCCCGGCACTTGCCTGGTTGTAGTTTCGCTGTGAGCAACAGCGGGGGCGACGTGGAGAAGCTTCGGCGCTTACAGGGGACTAACTCCTCCATCTCCACCACCACCGTCCATCTGTTCCCTCCTCTCTCCGGAGATAAAACAGCACTAAACATGGGCTCAGTGAGTCTCGGCTCAGCGATGCTCTTGGCCTCCCTGGTGGCTCTAGTCGCCGTTTGCTCGGCGCGATCGGACGCGCCTCGGGGAGTCGCGCTGGGGTTCGTTTTCGACCCCAAAGCGAAGTGCGACCCGCCGTGCGAACACGCAGGAATCTGCATCCGCAACAACACATGCTTCTGCTCCAAGGGCTACGAAGGAGAGACCTGCCAGTATGGTGATGTTACAAACTTTTAATATGATTGTCATTTTAAATGCATTTTAAGTGTCAAGCTGGGATAAGTTTCCTCTATTTGAAAAGTGGCAATTTATTCATTTAGTAACTTTATTGGAGTATTGCACAGAACAGTATACAGTACAGTTTAGTATGTAGGCTAAGCTGTTTCTTCTCCTGATTTTAAGACATAATATGCTCATTTCCAAGAAAAAGAGATTTTGCTGCTTATTTTTACAATATCAGAGATTAAAACTCTTAAAATAAACTTCACCAAACTGTATTAAAAGCAATGTAAAAATCTTTTGTGAATGCAGCCAACTGTTATCCCAAATGTAAGAATGGAGGAGTGTGTCTTCGCCCTGGAAAATGCAGATGTCCTCCTGGATATGGAGGAAGATACTGTCACAAAGGTAAGCAGGTTTGAGTGCTCTGGAAGTGTGGAAGACTGTGAGAGCTTTCCATTTTAATTAATGGAGATTTCAAGTCTTCATGCCTTAATTCAGTTTATGTGCCTTTATTTTCCTGTGAAACAGTAGATCTATATCCATACATTCCAACACACAGCTGTTTCTCTTTACCAGACAGCACCATATTCCTTCTAAACTTACAAAGTAGGGCAGCTAGATTTTTTTTATTATTTTAATTTTTTTTTCTTTATGCACTGGTGTTATGAGAAACCTTAAAGTAACTCATTATATTGCTGGAGTTTAAACTGTAAATACCTTAAGATGTGTCAAATTTTTGTCAAATTATTAATTTAAATCAAAATAAAATGGCAGGACTTGTGCAGCATTCAGATCAGTGTCCCTCATTTGTAGGGACCATTACTAGGACAGAGACAAGCAAAAATTCAACCCACAAATTACGTTTATTTTTTTCTAGACTTTATTTAATCCAGAATTGTCAGATAATTTCACCTCATTAACCTAAAATAAAATTATCTAAAAATAAAAATAAAAAACACAGGCACACATATGCAAAGACTAAGGGTCCCTGCTGCACAATTATTTTAAGGGGTCAAGAGTCCAAAGTTTTGGAAGCACTAATTTAGACACTTGTGTAGTGTTGAGTCAAAATAATTTAGCGAGGGGTTGTCCTTGGAAAATTGGATGATCTGTGTCTGTGTTTTGGCAGTGACGTGTGATGGGGGGTGTTGGAACGGAGGAGAATGCATCGCTGTCAACGGAGTGGCCAAGTGTATCTGCCCCTCAAGCTGGACCGGCTCAAAATGCCAAGAGGGTCTGTTTATAGCCGTATCTAATTACCCCCATTAACACCGCAGGTCAAAGTCACCAAATGGAGCCAGTCTGTCAGCTGGAGCCATTAATCAGCAATAAACAACGAACTAAAACGTTTTAAAATGCTCTTCCAGTTCCAAGTTGCTGTCATGATGGGAAGCAGAATTCAGTTTACGCCCCCAGCAATTCATTAAGCTCGGTGTTTATGAGTGACGTTTAAATTTACAGCTTGTGAACTATGGTGGAGAAATAAAATTGCAGTTCATGTCGGGCTCAGAAAATGTTTCTCTAAATCTTAGAGAAGAAAATGAACAACACTTTTCCTTTTTTTCTCTAAAGAATCAGGGCTTTATAGTGGTTTTAGTACTTGAAAGTTCATGTGATTAGCCATTTAACCTAACTTTTTCTTTTAGATTTGTTCAACTGTCTGCTGAATTAGCTAGCTTGTTAACCTCTCTAGATCACAAAAATCACTGTGATGAAAAAATGGGTTTACATTTGTCTTATACAAAAATCCATTTTGTTTCCTGCTACATTCACCCTTAAGCTAATATGCTAACAAACATCCTAGTAGCAAGAAACTCAGTTCTTTGCTTCATCTCAAACTCCTGAATTTAAAAAAAAAATTCGCAGTTAAGCATCTTGCTAAAACGTGTTAATTTGTTTTTTCATGCACAGAGTTAAATGAGAAAAATATTACCACTCTCACTTCTGTTTGTTAAACAGGAAGCTAAAAGTTAGCAGCTGGTTAGCTTAGCTAAACATAGAGATTGGAAACAGACCAACTCTGGCTAAAGGTATCATCACCAACCCAACCAAAGTTTACCATCATGTTACATTTTGTTTATTCTGTACAAAACCTGAGGTGTAAAATTGATAAGTTTAAACTTTCTTGGGGGGAGTTGTATCCTTTCTCGCAACTGGATAGCCTAGCATAAAAAATGTAAGCTGGGGGAGACAGTCGGCAGTCTTTACCCTTCATGTTTTTTACAGATTAAACAAAAGATGTAAAAAATGTTAATTAGTGTGCTTTAGATGTGCTGGTAGGTGGATTTTACTACCTTTGTACTGAGCCAAGCTAACCTTTTCCTTACATTTCCAGTTTTGTACCAAACTAACCCATTCTACCACTATCTTCATATTAAGTTAGCCACTCCTGCCTCTGCAGCAGCGATGCGTCACCTGTAGCTTGAGCTCAGATTTGCTTCCTGGCATGCTGAGAATGTCTCTGGTTTGTTCCCCATGCAGCGATCTGTCCCCAGGGCTGCAGGAACGGGGGGGTCTGTGTGGCCCCGGGAATCTGCAGCTGTCCGGAGGGATGGCTGGGTGGTGCCTGCCATACGGGTGAGTTAACACCGAGCACGCCCTTATGCATCAATGCACTTTACAGACGTGATTCCTACTGTCTCTCTTCTTCCTGCTCCCCCCAAAACTGTTTAGTTTTTGTTATGGATTTGTTTATCCTGGATCTTGGTAAACTGTCTTCATCCGCCTGAGGTATTATCTGCCAAAAAGCTGCAGATGATTTAAATCGCATCTATGCATCTGTTAAAGAGGAAGTTTTCAGCTGAGTTTTTCTCCAGATGTGACAGAAAAGCAGACATGGAAACAATAAGCTGCGTTAGACTTTTAAAGCTCATAGTTGTTCACTTGTCAGATTTTACAGATGATTTTAATGCTTTTATTGTTAATTTTGTCCGTTTTTGTCCTGCAGCTGTGTGCAATCAGCCCTGCCTGAATGGAGGAAAGTGTATTTCTCCCAACAAATGCCGCTGTCGCCCCCCTTTCTCCGGCCCTCGCTGTGAAGAGAGGAAAAAGTCCCACTAGTGTGACCCCCTCCCCCAGGGGTCAAAGGTCAATGAGGCTCAATAAGGGACTTTGTGCTGATGAAGCCTGTTTTTTTGGTTGAAACATAGGTAGTTTTTCGTTTTTTTCGTGTATGTTATTATTTTTTAAGAAACATTGATCCTGTTTAATGTTCTCATTTGACTGTATGAACATGTACTGTACTGTAATTTGTGTCACAAAAAGAATAAAAAAGTGAAACGCAGGTATTATGAGGGTTCATTTAACCAATCAAAAGCATAGAAACAGTACCTTTTTTCTTTATTTTGTCGCATGTAACTTGTTCACAGAGTAATCTGGTGTTGACATATTTTTTTTAGAAAACAAACCAAACAAACAAAACAAACCCTAAATAAACAGGTTTTAATTAATGCAAATATTAAGTATCAATGTAAATGAATAACAGCTCATAACTTAACAGGCCTAATCAAAAATATATTAGTGAAGCACTGAAAAAAAGTGTAATAATTACTGATGTGTATTTTCTAAATTTGCCATAATTAATAAAGCAGGATGTGTTTATTTTCTTTTAACTAGGAAACAAACAGTGCACATGAGTTTGGTGAAAAGTCAAACCAAGCTACATTTTTCCTTAATCATAATAAACCTAAAACTTAAGCTTGCTTGTTAATAACCTGCAGTTTATGGATGTATTATTTAT
>JAPZDV010000025.1:3205857-3234736 GCA_029814665.1 Acanthurus lineatus | reverse complement strand
CAAAATTGCGGAAAAGTCGCGGTGATTGGACAAAATTGCAAGGTCGCGCAGAATTCACGGAGATTGGTTGAATTTTCATTAATTGTTGCGATCGCAACATCGCGAATTCCTGGAGGGACTGCTTAATGCATCAAGAAGCTGAAACAAGGAAATTTATCCTCCATTAAAAACGCCCTAAGAGTGTTTTTCACTGTTGGTCAAACTAAAATAAGCAGATTAAAGAAATCATTTTGGGATGAGGAAACTTATCATTTTTATATTTCATTTTAAAGCCAAACTATGTTACTTTTGCTCAACAATGGCACCAAGTGACAAATATGATATTCTGGTCACACAGCAGCCTTTATCTAGAGCTAATATTATTGTTAGACACCATCATTTTCATTTTATCAGCCATTTTACAAAGTGACAGAATGGTATAATAGCCTCGCTTGGACAGTTTGAGCAAAACTGCATGTTTTCTTTTCATTTCAAAATCATTCGGACATGAAAGTAATTCAGCACAAAGTGGTGAAGTTCTTCTGGCTTGCTTTTGCCTCTTTGTTCTTTACTGAAAATCTGCAAGTCAACATCTCTGATTCTTAAACATGACCTGTCGTCACAAAGCTGTTTTAACCTCCACACGTACCTTTACATGTGACTCCGTCTCCGGTGTATCCGTATGGGCAGCGTCCACACCTGAAGGACCCGGTGACGGTGGGCTCACAGGGAACACCGGGGAAGCAGGGAGAGTCAGCACAGGTCACATGGTGAGACGGTGACCCCCATCTGACCCCTGTGGTGAGGTCAGGGTTCAGCTCCACCCCGCTGGGCTGAGCTCTGGTGACGGAGGGGGCGAACACTCCGGTGGAAGTTTGGTTCTGCAGCGTTGCTGTGGTTCTTCTGTCACTGGGGGAAACTCTCCTGACACTGGAGGCGGTGGTCTCTGGTCTTGTCCTCCTGTCGGGGGGTCGTCTGGGTGAAACAGGAGATGATGAAGAAGAGGAGGAAGAGGAGGAGGTGGGTGTTGTCTCCTTGTTGAAATTTGGTTTGATGACATGAACATGACCATCTGCTCCACTGGTGACTGTCCCCTGACCTGTAAGATACTGGAAGTTAGAGGGTATTACTTAAAAAACTAACAAATACAGCCTTTATCAACCATAAAACATGTAAATTTTATGTGACCACAGCTTATTAAATTAATGAAATTACATTCAGTTTCGATTTCTTTCTTTTACTTTTTCCAGATAAAACAACTTAACAAGTTTGAAAATTTAAAATTAGACAAATTAAAAAAGAAAAATTAAAGACATCAGGGAGGCAAACATGGCCACTTGTTTTAAATCATTTACAACTGAACTGATATTTTAAAAAGTTTCAGGTTAAAATGTTGACTTTTTTTTACAAACGTATAATTTATCAATTGTCAGGTTGAAGTTTCGGGATTTTTCTCACCTGTTGCTGTGCATATTCGTCCGTTTCCATAAAGACCAGGAGGACAGGGTCCACAGACGAAGCCCGCAGAGACGTGGATGCTCTCAAAGCACTGGACCCCCGGGTGACACGGACGTCTGGAGCACGGCGACGAGCTCGGGGGTTGAGGCCTCATCGAAACCTGCGGCACTCTGGATGGTGTGATCACCGTCTCTTTGACCGGAGAGTTTTTGTTGCCTTGAAAACAAAAGGAATGACAAGAACCTTCCCTTAGACAGAAAAAAGTCCCAAAAAAATGAATTATTTCCTTTGTTTTAAGTTACATTTACTTAAAACTTCACTCCTCAACTTAGCCTTTTGCAAAAATATTATTTTAGAAATACATATTAGCATCGTATTTCTAAAGTCTACACAGAGATAGACTATTGCACAGACTAATGCATTGCTGTTTCTGGTCTCTTTATGAAATGTAAGGACTTACGTGCACAGTTTTTCCCGTCGCCGGTGAATCCTTGTGGACAGACTCCACAGGTGAAGGAGCCGAGTGTGTTGTTACAGCCGACTCCGGGGAAACAAGGCTGAGAGACACACTCATCTATATCTTCTCTACACGTTCGACCTGAAGGCATGAGGAACACCAATATCATATGAAAAAAACTACACAGACACATATTTTAAAAAATAATGCATTTTTTAACTAATGCAAGTGATGTAAATTGAAAGTTTCCTTTTGTTGAACTACAAAGTGCAGGGAAATAATTACACCTGTAGCCTCTGATTTAAACAGGACATGTGACCCTTTGCATCAGTATTTTAAATGCTTTAATCTGGATGTTAGAACAGTTCAGAAGGGTCTTCCACAGTCTGCCACGCTGCACCGAGAGTAAATGTGCTTCCAGACCCTTTTCACAGCTTTTTAAAAGCTTTTTATATAGGAAAACTGTGTTAAACAAAGAAACCCTGTTCACCCCTGCAGTGTGTGAAGCAGCATCCACCTCTGCATATCTCAGGGTTTCTTAGTGAATAAATAGGAGTAAATAGGAGAAAATTGAAATTTGTCCAAAAAAAAATGGTCTAAACTTAAATTCAAACACCCATATATATACATATAGAGTGTGGTCTAGATCTGCTCTATATGTTAAGTGTCTTGAGACAACTTTGTTGTGATTTGACGCTAAAAAAATAAAATTGAATTGAAATTGAATTGAATTGAGTGGCAAAACCTTAAAACCAGGCAGTAAAATGAAATCTTCTTAAAGGGTGGCAGTCTGACAGGTTTGTTGGTATAACCTGCTGAAGACAAATGTTTTTGTAATTCCATGGATAAAGGACAGTAAGTGCCAAAAATCACTTAACACCCACTTCAGGTGAAGCCCTGCAGAAATGAACCCACTGCTAAAATCAAAACACTCCCAAGCGTCTTGCTTTGTGTTCTTGGGATTGTTTTTTCTTTTGAAGGGAACAGTTCTGCAGGTAGATCTCTACCTGTCATTCCTGGTGGGCAGATACAGGAGAAGGAGTTGAGACCATCGATACAGCGGCCAAGTCTGCAGGGATTCGGCTTACAGTCATCGATGTTCACCTCACACCTTTCACCTCTGAATCCATCCAGACACACACACAGGTATTCCCCACTGCCGGCAGGTAGGTTGACGTTGGTGACACAGGAAGCTCCATTCAGACATTCACAAGGGCGCACAGACACCTGAAGGGAAGGCGAAAAGGTCCCTCATTTGCCCAGATTAAAAGCAGCTTTATAATCAGAAAACAATGTGAGACAAATATATTCATTAACACAAAACCAATAATGCCAAACAGATCAGTTTTGGACTAAATAAACTTTCCAACATCTTTGCATGTTCTCACTTTTATCTCTTATTTAGTATAAACACACTACAACCACAAAACCTGCTCTGACACAGAATATAGTCATGAGAAGAAAACTACATATCATTAGCACCCTCTAGTGGGAGAAACACCAATGAATTATCGACAAAGAGCGGCTGTGACCATCTTCTGACTACAGGTTTACCTCTTTGGGACAAAACAGGAATCACTTTCATGTCCAAAAAGTCTGACACTCGCCTTTTTATAAATATACACCTTTAAGTTAATGTTTAACGAGTAATTACATTCTACAGCATCAGAAAAGATGCTCAACCTGCTTAAAGTTAATCAGACAAAAGGTGTTTTAGTCCTTGAAGTCAACAAAGTGAGACATATGACATAATAAAAGACCAAGTGGGAAAAAATATTTAACAGGTCACACTTAAAAATAGAGATCACAATTTTATTTATTCCCAGAAACATAAGATAAAGTATCATTAGCAATAACTTAGTTATGTTCAAATTATATACTTTAAATAAAATCATTTATCCCAACATCTTAACCCATTCTCACCTGCTTTGAACTTAATGGGTTTGAAACTGATTAAAAGACTGTTAAGGTCATAACACGCCACACAAAGGAACATTAAAACCAGGTTTACCTGTATGGAGGCTCTGGTCTCAGCATTGCAGTCGTCCATCACAGTAAACTGGAAAGTGTGTGTGTCTGTAGTTTCAGCTGTGGCTTTCCACATCAGCACGCCGGCTGGAGACAGCGACGCATCCTCAGGACCTGATCCCAGGGTGAAGAGCACTGCTGAGCCCTCAGGGTCACGAGCTTGTAACTGGTAAATGAAGTTCTCTCCCTGGAAGGACTGGAGACGAAACGGCATCGACTGGATGACCGGAGGTTTGTTCACTGATGGGAAACACAAGCAAAGAAACGAGTAAGAAGCTGCTTAAGCTTGTTTATTTATTTTGGTATTTCTTCTGTTGTCTTTGACAGCTTTTTTTTTAACACTTTTTGCTAGATAAGTGAAGATCTCT
This sequence comes from Acanthurus lineatus, assembly GCA_029814665.1. NCBI lineage: Eukaryota > Metazoa > Chordata > Actinopteri > Acanthuriformes > Acanthuridae > Acanthurus > Acanthurus lineatus. The sequence continues at coordinate 3,230,446 of JAPZDV010000025.1, read as the reverse complement.
CTAGTATTTATGTGAGCTTATCTGTCTTAACAACTATGCAACAACACCACCCTGGTTACTGACAATAATAAAATGTGTTTATAATTTACTTTTTCTGCTGTTAGTTTTATGTTACAATAATGTTTTAATTATGAAATCTGGGGAATCCCGCTTCTCTTTTCTTATTTAGAGATTAAATAAAAACTTTTTAAACATGAGAGTTAAGGACTTGTAATATCTCTTTGTTTCTTATTTTACAGGTAATTTTGCTCTTTGCTTTAAAAAAGATCCCACAACTATTTTTCTTTGCAAAACTCAGGCTCGTCTTCCTCTGACTGGCGTAATGTTAGCCTTGGGCTCTTAGCTGTGACGTCACATTGTTTTGCTAACCTAGCTTGACTTAGCTAGCGATTAGCTTAACGGCTAACAAGCTAGAAACCTACTTCTTCTTCCTTCCTGCGTTTTAAGTGAAAGTGTGGCCTAATATTCTCCTTATGTGTGTAATTTTTCCTACCTCGAGGTCGTATATGTACAACTAGCAAGCTTAACAAAGTTATTGTTTTTCGTCTGTATGATTAGCTGTTAGCTCGATTAGCTTCCCTCCAAAGCCATTGTTGTCCAGCTCAATCTTCATCGCTGTCGTTTAGTTATAAAAGAGAACTTATGACAACTTGTACTGTTGATTGAGACAAAATTCTTTTTTTTTTAATCTCTTTTGTCCATAAAAGTGTCGTATAATATGAAATCATCACTTTTGATGCTTCCTCCCAATCTCAACTTGAAAGTCAGATGAAGTTGGCGGCGTCAATGAGTTAACTACAACACAACGCCCCCTTGTGTATTAGTAGGGGGACTCTGCGTCTTTTTGCCTGACAGTCCAGTATTTCTGCCAAAAGACACCTATCCTAACAATAACCCTAACCAATCTACACTTCTCATGTCTATACCAAACCAATCAAACCAACGAAATAACGAGGTCTTGCCAGGAAAAGCAGTGGGATTCATGATAACACACAGTTAACATGTATGAGTTCCACCAAAATCCAGTTTTAAAGTGATTTGTGTCTGCAGACATATATATTACACCACTGTTCCTCAAATGGACTTATTATTTCTTTAGCATATGTGACTCAGAGGTTATGTGTTCACCCCTTGGCGGCGCCACTGATCCTAGATGGCTCTTAAATAACCACATTTAAGTAATGAAATGTTTGATAATACATACATCACTATTATATTTTTAGCTTCATTCAACCCAAAATAAAATCCAGTATTGAGCTGCCTTGGCCATTTAATATTTTGATGAATAATTTGTTATTTGCCTACATAAACAAATGAGCTTTCTTTAATGGCAGATGGAGTCACCCTAATCAATAAATTCAGTCCGGTTATTGCTGAGATCAGGTATTGAACATCAGTCAGGTCAATGTCATTTCTTCTAAAAGGAGCTGTGATCCGTCTGACCTACTTTAAGTTGAAGAAGCAAAGTCGGTCAGAAAGTATAACAATGAGGTGAGCTGTACTCATATCAGCACCGCAGGACTGAAGCAACTTCAATGGCTCCAATCTGCACAGAGCTGCTGACAAATTATCCAAACAGCCCTGAGCAACAACCACACAACTCAGCGATGGCTATCCAACCTCAGCTATACTGAGCAAGTGACACATCAGAAAACTTTTTACATCAATCTCACATCGTGCTCAGTACAGTCTAGACATCTTCTTTCTATGATAACACGAACAACCAAATGATTAATAATGATGTTTAATGTACATACTCTCTGCTATGGACCATGTGTGTTTGGACACTTCTGGGCGACATGTGAGGCAAGGGCTGCTGGGATTGGACTCCCCATCACTGTAACATAAGCCGTCAATGATGCAGGTGTTTTCCTTGGAAGAATAAATCACAAAAAAATATGTTCAGTTTAGGGTTTATTTCTCTCTGAGACAAACAAAACATATTTTTAGTGTCATCCAAAAATACATCCCTGATCCGCCTCATCGAGCCTCATAGATTTATGTAAAGCTTTTTTGTCTCTTTTAGCAACTTTATGCTTGAAACCAACATTAACATGGAGTGTGGACCCTCAGTTTGACTGTTAACACAGTGCATGCTCAGATAAACAAGCAGCAGTTAAAGGAGGCTAGTGTACAGTAAAAATAATCAAAAGAGGATTTAATACTGAAAGCCTGTGTCGATTAAATCCCTACAGAGTCTACATGAACATCTCCAGTGGGTTAAATATTTATTGAGCTCATATTACTGTGCCATCTTGTCTAAAACTGTCACTGCTTTTGAGTTTTGATAGAACAGGTTAATTTTACATCTCCATCTTTTAAATATTGGTGGAAGAGGAGCTTTGAAATCTGATGCAGAGTTTAAGGGCAGAGAGTGTGGATGAGGATGTTAGACACTTAAAAGATGAATGAAAGGAGACTGAGGGGGGAAATTTATCCTCAGAGACGTTCCTGCTTTTTGATCCATGTATTAAAGTCGCTGTCAGAAAGCGGTGTTACCCTCAGGGAGCAGAGGCCTTCAGTGTCGAGGCTGCAGATCTGACAGGCTCCATCGTACACCGTCAGTATCTTGGTGTTACTGTAGCTGTAGCCGTCATTTGATACCTGCCATCAGCAGAAGCTTGATTACTGCAGAGCACTGGGAAAAGGCATCAAACAAACAAACTGAACTGACATTAAACAAGCAAATACTCACATATTTCTATACAGTACAGTGTACAAGCTGAGGATAATATAATTTTACCTCGAGGGAGACTCAAGAAACAGTCTGAACTGCAGGTGCTGTGATGTTTATCAGATCTAACTCATGTGAACAGTTTACTTTGTCTCATTGCAGTCGAAAAAAAATTTAATAAATATCTATTGTTTCACATTGTTGAATCATTTTTCCTCATAAATCACATTCAAGCTGAACTCTGTTGACAGTTTTCCACAACTGCAGCCAGCAGATAAAAACAAGCAAAGCTTCACATCTGTCTGCTTTTTATTGCATTTGTGCAGATTTAATATGTAATTTTATATCGGACGTTTCAGATTCTTGCAAAATAAGAAGTTTAATTAAGTTAAATTCCTATGAGAAATAGCACTTTAAAAAGCACTCTAACCAATGTGCATTGCAGAAATTATTGAGAAATGACCAACTTTGATCTGCCAGCGGGCCAGAGGTCTGTTTGTAGCTGTTTGCAGATCCAGGTCTGCAGGAGCCCGGCTGTCCTCTAGGGGGAGCTGGCACTCCAGAGCCGTCTCATCCAGAAAGACGGCCAAGACAAACTGGGGTTTGTCCAGAACCCACTCCCCATCTACAAACTTGACAAGAGACGCAGAGGGAGGAAGCCATGAGCAGCAGGTGGCGCAATATAGAGAAACATTAGAAACATGGAGGAACAGAGAAAGAATTAAAGAGAGAAAACACAGAAGAAAAATCCAAGTGACTCATATTTTAACATGGACGTTCTTGTTTCTACTCTACTGAAACATTTTGAGCAACATCACCTCCAACACAGAAAACGTCATCAACTGGATCGAAATGTCAATCAAAACCACAATAACACTTTAAGTCTGGCGCTCTACATTTTATTTACAGTATCAATTTGCACTTTGTTAAGAGAAAAAAATGGACGACTCAGAGGAACAGTTTGTTTTCATTAGTTGAGATTTGCCAGAAAACAGGGTAAATGCACAGCAAAGTCATTGTTTAATCAATGGAAAACAGAAGAAGAAGCAGGAAAACAAAGTACCTTTTCTTTAACAAACTCACACTTGAGCTCGTAGGAGTCTTTGAAGCCCTGACCGAAGACCTGGATGGTGGAACAGTCTCCCTGTCGGACGTCACACAGACCCTCCTTCTCCAACTCCGTGATCTCTGGGATCTGGTCTTCACAACATCAACGACATAAAGAGCAGACGAGCACAGACTGTTAGACCGGAGAATCATTAGCACATGTAGAGTTTGTTATCGTGGGGCTTCTGTGAGAAGACAAACGAGTGCAAGTAACAGCTACATTTAAGTTTTCACCTAAATGTTCTATAAGCTGCATGATCAATAAACCTAAAGAAACGTCTGAACGCAAGTTTTGTCATACAACCATTTAGAAAACTGGCAAATGTACCAAAACAGCAAACATTAATACTGTTAAATTACATGTGATGATACAATAGAAACTTTCCTCATCATTTCTCCCATGATAAAGCGTTTACTTCTTCCTACTCCTTTTTTCAAACATATGGAGCTTTTTTTTGTTTGTTTTCGTTTGTTTGTTGTTTAGAGCTCTATAGTTATCTCTTTAGTTTGTATGTATAAATGGTGACATTTTCTTGTATATGTTCGAAATAAAAATTCATTCATTCATTCATTCATAAACATTTCCTCAATGGTCAGAACATGTACTTGATTAAGTTTTCAAGTTGCACATAAAATTATATGGTTTTGATAAAGATTCTTTAATTATTTTTGATAATTTCTTTGTGAATTTGATTATTTTACATTTGGAAAATAAACAGGTCAGCACCCAGTCGTGAAAAAACTATATAATTAGCTAAATTCTGAATGATTTTTAATGCATCTTTTGTATTTCTGTCCTGCAGCTGAAATCTAAACATTGCAACCATCATAAACACGGAGACCAACATGTCCTGCATGGACTAACATCTGCAGATGTGTCTGGTTTACCAAAGACCCCTGAAGGGCCGATGTGTTCATGAATGTGTTTGTATGTTACCAGACAGCACGCTGCAGTCATATGACCCAAATCCCGGGAAGCAGACGCACCCCCACTCCGAGCACTGCCCGTTCCAGTTGCACAGATTTGGGCACTTGAGGGAAGCCAGAACATCCTGGTACTCCTCCTCTCTCCTCCTCTCCTCCACCAGCCTCCTCTCACACTCGTTTTCCAGCAGCGGTAACGTTGCGTTCAGCCACGACAGCTCGTCCTTCAGCTGCAGGTCGGTGACACACATGTCCACCGCGTGGCTGATTATTGACTCCTGTAACAGGCGCCTGCAGCCCGAAGCTATGCTCGAGTTCGCTACAGCCTGCTGGCACTGAGTCCTGGCCTGCTGCTCCGTCAGTCCTGAAGGTGTGGGCCACGTTAGGGAGGACTCTGGTTGAACTGGTGCTTCATGGTCTTCTGGGAAAAAGTAGGTGAAGCCCTCCAGATCCGACTGGCTGAGGCTCTGGTGCTGAGAGTTAGGGGGAGGACGACGGGTCTGCCGCCTGTTCCTGCGTCGCTGGTGGTGAACTGAAGTCGAAGCTCCATCTCTGGAGGCTCTGGAGGTGAAGCTCCTTGATGCATCACCACCTCGTTCCTGGGTGTTGTGGTTGGAGCGACCTGGGGGCAGCGAGTGTCTTTCATTTCCTTCAACTTTATGAAGTTCCACGGTGTTGATGTACTCGGCCGTGACATCCAGAGTTGGGATGACACCAGAGAGGCGAACGTTGCCATGATGAGAGCAGGCAGAGTCGAAGGAGGAGGTGACTGGTTGAGCTCGGGCTCTGGGAGATGTGAGGGGGGGCTGTGCCATACAGTTACAGTACTTGCGGGGGCTCAGTGTACTCAGATCGGATGGTATTGTGTCGAACAGGCTGCTGCCTGGGGGGAGTCTGAGAGGAGAGAGGAGGAGCTGTCAGTGAGGAGGCAGCAGAGTTTGACAGACTTTGCATTAACCTGACAGGCGACTCCGGGTGGATTATTGCGTGCACTCTCACTGGGAACATCGCAAACTTATCGTGCCGTTAAACAAGACATGTATCATAAACTTTTGTTTGCTACAGGGTTTATTTTCAAATGCTAACTTCTATATGCTAACCCTGCAGCTTCCTGTAAAACACTGACCTCCACTCAGAGATGAAGGAGTGCACATCCTCCAGTGTGGCGCCCCCTGCTGAGTGGAAGTCGTTGTCGGACTGTCCGTCGTAGGTCCCACACAGGCCTTCAGTGTGGCTCCAGTCTGAACTGGGGGCTCTCAGCGTCAGACTCATTCCCCAGTCAGAGACGTCAGCACGAACAAACGCTCCGGACATGAAGGTCATCTGAGAACAGACGGAGATCCAGATCCATCACACGGAGACGATGAGCAGGTCGTCTTCATCAACAAGCAGCCTTTTGTCAACACATTTCTCAGTAAAGACACTAGTTTGGAAAAGCTGGAATGGACGAGCCCTTTAAGTGTCTTTCTAAAACATTTTAGTTTGGTTTTTTTTAAGTAAAAGAAGTTTTAATATTTTTGACTTCTTCTTTTGCAAGAGTTCAGTCATATTTCAGTTTATCTTCCATCTCATACCTTCTCAAACATCATAACATGATTTAAAATATTCCTCTAAATATATTATATATATCTCTATAAGACAATGTGCCTCCAGGTATTTAAGAGTGTGTTGAATGAAAAACAAACATCAAACTTAAATAATTTAAGTATTATAGTTTTGACCCCTGAAAATGCAGTTATTTTGATTTCACTGTCAAAATTTAGTGATTAATTGACGAATCTTATGTTCATTTTGTCTGTTATAAATAATCTTAAGAACAGAGAGTGAAACTAAATTAATCCCATTGTATCCACATTATTAAAATCATAATTAGTTATATTAGGTTTGTCCTCGCTCACGGTGACTTTGCGTCCCTGGAACGACTCCATGATGCGAATGCCGCTCCGCCTCAGGTCTCTGTTCTTCACGGACAGGTGAGGTTTGGTTTCTCCCATCTCCCCGCTGCACATGTCGAAAGTCACGACGTCACCGCCGTCTCTCACCACGAAGCCGCACACACATGAGGCGGCGTGCAGCACACTGCCGCACTCCCACTGACGAACATGGACCTCAAAGGGCCAGAAGATGCTCTTATAGAGAACGAAGGTGCCTATTTGGTAGTTCTCATAACGCCTGTAAATAAAACAAAGGAAAATATTTATAGATTCTTTTTGCCTTTTATTTCCTTTTGTAGATCATTACACTTTGCTGTTATGTTACAGTTCACATGAAGGAAGTAGTATATTTTCTGATCAATAAGAAGTTTCCTGATAAACCGTGTGAGAAACTGAAGTACCTGCCATCAAACGTGATAACATGAGGATCCGTGAAGGAGTAGCAGTAGGCTGAGAGGACGTCCGTCACTGTTATCTGTGATGAGAAAACCAATTCATTCCTTCCTTGAATTCAAAATACTCAGGACACATGATCACAGTATAGGAACGCACATTTAGTGCATATTTTTTTTAAAAAAACATCAGGTTCATGTCAGAAAAGCAGTTTAAAACAGCAAAAGAGAAATTTGTTGAAAGAAAGATTAAATAGAACCAGTGCAACAGCACAAATAATAATGAACTAATACCTCAAATTAACAAAGCATCAACAAAATATTTTAAAATGTCTGTTTTTTAAGGACATTTCCATCAGTTCACCTCAACAGGTTCTGGTGAGTATCCGTTCCAGAGGAAATTCTGTGTGTCGATGGATTTAACGGAGATCTGAGTCGTCCTGTTGTCGTCTTTCACGAAGTCCACGACGGGGCTGAAGTGGATCAGAGCTTGACTGCAAACTCCGTCCCTGCAGGGACCTCGAGACAGATCGACCACACAGGAGGACAGAGACAGATCTGCACCCAGCACATCCTCATCTGTCACGGGGCAAGGAAACGGGGTTATCTGCTTGATTGTAAGAGTGAAATTTATAACTAGACAGGTGAGATAAGGTTAAAATGTGTAAAGGAAAGAGAGGAACTTGATCTGATTTAAAGTTCAAAGCTCATCTAACATTTAAACAAGGAAAGCAAATGAAGAAAACATCATTACAGCATGGTATCAATCTGTGATGCATTTTTTATCTGTGAAATATTGTACACAGTCCTAAAAAACTGTCTTAAGGAGTTTAAAGTAAACTGAATACACTTAAAAAATGTGGTAAATCCAATATAACCTGCTACCGTTAGCATGTCTGGCTACTTTTAGTTAGTTTGATTAGTGCTGATATGAGTAATGTGGCACTGCTTCCAAGACAAAGTGTTGTTAGGTGATATTATCAGTTTATTTATTAGTATGTGAGATTACAGATTAAGTATTAACATTAACTATGCTTCTCTGTGTTGGACTTCAGAAGTTTAGTCATTCACTTTGGTCTGCACATCAATTCATCCTCATCATCCAACCCTTTTATTATGTGAAAGTGAAACGAAATGCTTTGAAGATGCTGATATTTTAACACTGGATTTCTAAGCATTAGTTGTGATTATACAGACACAGAATTTACGAGTAAGAAATACTGAAAATTCTGAATAAAACCTGTAAATTTAACTCACTCACATGACACTGAGTTAATATGAGTTAGCTAGCTTGTTAGTAGCCTGAATGTGTTTATTTCTGGTAACAGTTAAGGTTTATTTGCTTCAAACATTCCAACGGATTTTTAATAAATCAGCCACCATTTTCATTAGGAACTGTATATTTGCTACGTTAGAAAGCATCGTGTTGGTTCCTGCTGTCGTCACCTCTGCTGCTCGTGCTGAGCTGCAGAGTCAGAGTGCATCGTTCTGTGGAGGAGGACGAAACCTCCGGACACGGGACAGGAATCGTGCTCTCGACCACCAGTTCGTACGGTCTCCCATCCTCAGACACACTGCTCACCTCCGGTCTGAGCTGCACACCACAGTTACAGAACCAGTCAGTATTAATATGGCTAATAGGCTTAAGCACAAAGAGAAAACATGTCAAAATATATTAAATATACAGTAGTTTGAATAAGACTCATCAGGGGCCGGGGGATTAAAATAATCCAGGGTTTAATCAAATTAACAGGCTGAGCAGCTACAAATTTAGTGTGTGGTACTTTTCATTTATGTGTTTTTACATTTCTCTTGTTTTGTCTGCATAGCAGCTGAAAAACTGAAAATTTAGGTAAGATTGGCATTGAGTTTTTTAAAGTTAAGTTACTTTAACTTAAGCTGATTTAAAGTTTTGTTAAGTTAAAGTAAAATTAATAGAAATACGCTTTTTTTTTTAAACTTTGAACAGAGTTGAGCAGGTTTTGCCTTCTGGCTCTGACTTAGCACATAAAACATCAGGTCAGACATTAGATTAGTATCAATAATCACATCCAACTCTCAGTATGAAAAAGGTCATTCTCAAAATGTGGAAAAATTCCTTTAAATATTTACCAATAAACAGTAAAGTAAATTTTTCTTTAGGTCTTTATACACACATCCACACAGGAATATAAGAAAAACCCTTTAACATCCATTAATAAACATAAACAGTACAAATAATTATGTTTTTTTGCTCTAAACTGGCTCAGATAATGAATAAAAATCCAGATTGATGACAAACCCGAATCCCTGCGAAGAATTCGTGACTTTCCACTGAAACACTGCGGAGTTCAGGCGAGTCCAAGAAGAAACTGGAGCTGGAGCAATAAATCTGAGGGAGGAAGAGAGAGGGATGGATGTCATCTTTGTTTAAAAAATGATGAATTATTGTGCCAGCATTATAAAAAGAGAGATGGAGAGCAGAAGGAACCACACAGCAACACAAACGGAAAAAACTCAGGATGTATAAAAGGTTTAAGAGCTCAGATCAGATCACAAACACAACCAGAGCAACAATAAAACCAAACGACATGTCGACAGCTCGAAGTTTACAGACAAAATATTTGCTTTATACAGTAAGTCTTACGTCCAGTAAAAAGGAAATCTTTAGCTACAGATACACTTTACCGACAGAAAATAAAAAAATTTGAAATTATACATATTTCTTTCCGATCTGTTTGTTCGTTTTTCTTTCCAGACATTCATGTACTAGCTTGACCTTTACTTTTAGTTTGAGGACAATTTCCTCTCATCTGTTTAAAAACTCTCAAATATCAGAACATTTCCTCTTGGTTCATCTGTTTTTTTTGTTTCAAATATGAGGATTCTTCTTATTCTGTCTTTTTCTGTTATCTCTTGATAATGGGATGATTATTTCATCATCTCGAGATAACAGAATTTAAAAAAGAAAGAAGCAACCATGGCCACTCTTGCCTATTTCTGTCTTTTGTAAGAGAGGATTTGTTTTTATTTGTTTCTTGTTCTCGTTTTTAGGAAAATCTCCCTTCTCTACATAATTTTACTCAACCAGAACTCAATGTGAAACTGGTCAGGATTGAACAAACATCATGTTAAACTTGCTGCATCAGACCTTGTCCCCCAGACGGAGGTTTAACCCGTCCAGTTCGATGAAGGCGGAGGTCTGGATGGTGGTTTCCTGTTTGAGCTCCTCCTTCCTGTCCTCAGGTGAGAGGCGGGACCAGGCCACCACGTAACCCAGCGAGCTGTTGGAGCTGCTGCCGAAGCTGCACTTCAGGTAGACGGTGTTTCCTGTCACCTCGGAGACGATCACTGGGAGGTGTGGAGGTGGAGGCTGCTTTTCTGACAGAGGAGAAGCAGAAAGATGGAAACTTTCATGGACTCGTAAAAATATTCAGCTCTCCGTGTTGAAAAGTGCAACCTGGACTCTGTTCTTTAAATCCAGCTCATGATGTTCTGTGATATTTCATTCATCTCTAATTAAACCTCCCTCTCTCTTTCCACCTCCAGCTTCCTTAAATCCACCTCGGCGTGATTCACGACCCCGGCTGAGGGCCGTCGCCATGGAGAGGAGGCCCAGCAGACGCCGGGACACATGCTCAGCTCATTAAGAGGAGCGGCGAGGGGGCTGGCGGTGCATTCCTGACCGCATGGCAACTCCCTGACCTGCTCAACGTTTCCGTGTTTGACCTAATACGAGGAGACAAGCGTAAGCCGTAAACACAGCGGCCGCGGGATCCTCACTTTTACATGATCCATCGACGTTCAGCTCGTCAGGGCCGCAGGTCAGCGGCGTCGTGGGCGGAGCGTCCAACATCTCTGGGGGAGAAATCATGGAGAAATGGTGGTACTTCATTATAAATAAATACTGAATGACACAGATGGTACAATATGGCAGAGAAAAGACTCTGAGTTTGGTGCCTACATACGTTTTCATTTGAATCTAATCTGGGAAGTTTTGTTTCATGTAAGTTTAAAAGTTTTGGTGAAAAAAAAGAGAAAGCAACACACATTTTAATGTTGCTGTCTTGTCGTAAAGATCCATATTTCGGTATCTTCTGGATAACACTGTCTTTTTTGCAACACATCATCATAATAACAGCAGACGCTCTGTTAGTACTAGTTAAAAATCATGACCAACGAAATTTCTGATTGGCCTGAAAGCTTCTGTTTGAGGCTCATAACATGTCACTTCACTTCACTTTTCTTACTGTTTAACTCTCAAAGGAAAAAAAAACTCTGAACTTAAGAGACAACTAAAAAAATTACAGAAATAGATGATTAGTTGCATAAAGATCTTTTTCTCCTCTGGTAAACAGCAGCACTACGAACTGTGAGGAGTCCTGATGTAAAGATAATGAGTTTGGCAGACAAACTCGTCTGTTTTATAACTTTATGTGAAAACAAGCTGCAAGAACTTCTAACCTTTAATGGGTAGCAGTAAGTTGACTGCAAGGCTTTTTTACGCTTTTGACCAGATATGAAAATGAAAATCACATGAGGTCTATTAAAACTGTGGGATCCGTAGTATCTGTCGTACCCTGTGCGCAGTATCCCATGCATCCCTGCGTGGGCTGCAGCAGGTAAACGTAGAAGTCTCCACAGTTGCGGACGGTGACCGGGAGTCGAAACATGCAGCAGTCTTTGCTGCTGCTCTGGAAGAACTGCCAGGCGGCGCAGGCCGTCAGCTGCCGGACCTCCAGAGGCCCCGGCAAGGACTCACCCTCACCCAGGGACAGCCACACCGGAGCCTGGGTCCCACAGTGGTTCACCTGGACGTTTGGACGGATGGAGGAGCGACCATGAGCACATTTCGACAGACTGATGAAAGCTTTACATTTCTGTTCTTAATGATAAAAATCCTGCAGATTCCTTCCTCCAAGATAAATCCTTCTCGCTATGGGAAGTAACATGTTCTGTTTCTTTAATAATACTTGTAAGGAACATTAAAGATATAAAAGACATTCTGCCATGATGACATTTAAGCCACATGAGTCAAATGTTTTACGAGTTTTACCAAACTTAACTAATAAAGCTGAATCTGACACATTGATGCTCTCAGAAACCAAAACTTAAAAACACAAAAATAAAATGAACCCATTAAAACTCTAAAACAAGGAATTAACATTAGAAAAAACCTAATTTAATATGTGAAAATCTGAATATGTAGCTGCCAAAGCTTCAATTTGTTGTAGTTAATTCCCCCTTTGGCCTGACAAATCTCGTCATTTATTCGCCATCATTATAAAGGCGTTATTATGTAACACATGTTCACAGCGGTTTTCCTTCCTTCGCCCTCTGAACGTGGATGTTTATCACCCGGGGGAGGGCAGCGATGCCCTGGGAAGGCGGGGGGAGGCTGACACTTCAGATGGATCCTGCAGACTCGACACAGCAGGTCGCTCGCAGGAAATGAGACACATTCCAGCTCTCGTTGCACTCTCCTTCATAAATATGTCCATGAACACACACACTGATAACTCTGTGTGTGTCCACGAATGTGTTCAAAGCATTCCTCACACTGGCACATTTCATTTTGATGCAGAAACAAACACACAGGTGAGGACAAAGAGGCAGCGACAGGTCACAGGTGAGGTCAAAAGGGACATTTCTAATTATTAAACTGAATTAAACATTTAAAGCATGTCAGCACTTCGATATAACGATCCGGGATGTCACCAGAAATCCTGGACGAACAGCAAAACTGGACCTGCTCAAAAATTCAAAAAACCCACCAACACCTGAAGTAGACAAGTAGTTCAGTAGACAAGATGTTTCTATAAAAGAGCTAAAAAACCCAACTGGAATCACCCGTTAAGCCACATAAACCATGTAAAAGTAGACATGTAAAGTAATCCTGATACTTAACATACAATAAACACATTTGGTCACATTTTCTCTGTTCAACCTTCCCGTCTGTGCTGATGTGAGATGTTTTACCTCCACACACTGCGTGGGCATGCCGGCCGGCTTGTCGAAAATCTGAAACTGGTACCAGCCCGGACTGAGGGAGTAGTCGCAGATGAAGTCCTGCAGGGCCGACTGCTGCAGCCAGCTGGAGCTGAAGGTGGTGCTGCGGTAGGGGTTGTCAAGGACGGTGTGGCCACCTGGTGAGCACTCTGGAGGGGGAACTGCAGGAACAACCAGGGAGACGACATGAGCGCTGGAAGCACACCAAGACTGTCAACACTGATGTGAAAAGTGGTCGAAATTCAAGATTTGATATTAAATTTCAGAGATGATGAAAGATAAAGTGCTGAGGTTTGTCATTATTCATATAAACAAAGAAGTGAAGTTACGTTATAAACTGCATATTTGTAGTTTCAGGATTTCAGCTTTTAAATCATCATCAGCGATTAGAGGAGTCAGAAAACATCAGCTGATCCAGGTGATCAATCAGACTGATGATGTCAGAAGTTTAAACTGTTTTTAGGACTGAAATCAAAACAAAGCAACGCTCTCGATGTCATTTATACAACTTCAGTTCCAGAAGTCCATCTGACCAGAGATGGGATATCTGAGAGAACTTCACCTCCTTCCAGCAATGAGTGCATCATCAGTTCCCTGAAATCCACTCACTTTTTTCAGGATTAGTGCTGATTGCTCAACGTTTCAATGTGTCTTCATTTCCCAGAATTCAGCTGTCCGACACACATCCAGCCAGGCTGTGACGTCTCGGGTTTAGTGTTTCTGTCTTTTTGTTGTTTAGATCTTTCTTCAGGGATATTAATGATTTTAATAATGTGCTCCATCTCAGACACATTTGCATCAGGGTTGCAACTTTCATGGAAATTGAGGAGGGTCTTTATCAGAGTTGTATTTTTGCTTTTCATTAAATTTTCAACTTTACAAACTTTCAAACAATGATGCGACACCAGGTGAAATAAAGCTAGGTTGATGAATGAGGCTTGTGTTAATTATCAGCTATCAGAAGCAGGAAAATAAGAGAAGGATGTTGTTTTAAACTAAAGATCGTGAGGCTGCAGGTTTTCTGACGTGTGAACACAAACCTTAAAGACAAGTGGCCACAAAGTGAGAGCAAAGAGAAGCAAAAAGATCCAAGCTGTAACCACGATGACCCGGTTTCTGCTTCAAAGTTTTCCAGAAGTGACCCGAGAGGTCAAGCGAAAGCTGATACGATGACTGAGTCTGCCGGAGTGTGACGGGCAGACAGGCTGCTGAAGGAGATGACAGGAGCTGTCAAAGCCGCCAACAGGCCTCCGTCGGTCTCAACACCTGGTGGCCTCAGTCCTCATCAGCTGGACGGGGGCTCGAGTCTGTCGGCTCGGGAGCCAAAGACCCACTGGGGGTGAAGAGACGGGGAGAAGGTATGTGGCCTTGGATGGCAGGGACATGATGGATGGGAAAGGACAAAAAAAAAAAATGAAGATGACTCCAGGACTCAGTTTTCTAACAGGGATTACATTTAATTTTAATCCTACTTTTGGCTTTTAAATAAAGTTTTTTCTTGCTGGAAACAAAAAAAACATCAAAATCATCAGAGAAAAGTTACGTCCATTAAAAAAAAAAAAAAAAAAGTGAGAAGGATTTGTTTTTTGTCTTACCTGTTTGTGCGTGCATTGCGTTAGGGAGTAAAAACACAACGCACGGGAGAAATTTCAAAACTGTGTCAAGTCTCATCGTCCCGCAGCGGCCAGCGCGCGACTTTGCGACCAATTTTCCGCGAGCCCTGGCACCGTTTCACCAAAATAATAAAACAAAAAAAAAAGATCCTGTAGAGTAACGGGAGCGCAGCCGTCGTGTCCGTGTCCCAGCCGCAGGAGTGAAGCAGGAGGCGCTTGGGTTTTTTTTTTGCGGGAGTAGCTTGCGGTCGGAGGACCGGAGACGCTGTCGGCCGATCCGAGGCGCCGCACTGCCGCGGGGCTGCAGCAGCATCACAGTGTGTTAGGAGGAGCATCAGCGCTGCACCTTCCCATGACCTCTGCGCACATCTGCACACATCTGCACACATCTGAGCCGCACGAGAGCGTTTCCACTGGAGAAGAGCAACCATCCGGCTCTTATTCTGAAAGGTCAACATGTTTTATCACAACATGCGGGGCTTCTGCTGACACAGGTTTAAATAATCGATTAATCTTTCCTCAGTTTAGTCGACTTTTAGAAAAGAAAACAGCGAAAAATCATCATAATAATTTTTTAGGAGACAGTAGTTATATTTGTATAGTTTTTTTTAATAAAAAGCAAAGTAAAATTTAAAATATTTTTGCTTTACATATACATTTTATATATTTTTATGTACATATATACATTTTAAAACTTGTGGAAGGAGCTTTGGATTGTGAGTATTTTAGTTTGAAATTTTTGGTACATTTTGCTGATAATATTTCTGTATTTTACTTAACATTTTAAACTCAGGGCTTTAATTAAGTGCTAATATACAATTTTAGAAATTACTACATTTACTGGGCCTCATCTTTTGTTACGTAACACTAGAAAGTAGAATGCTTCAAAACAAAAGGGCTGTGAATATTTTTTCTCATTTTTATTGACAAAATGTTATAAAAACTGAAAAAAAAGCCGGTACCCCAAAGACAAAAAAGAGTTTGTTTTTTTTCAACTCAAATGATTATCGACATAGTTTACTGCCAAGATTTAATTAAGTTGTTCAAGTTGAAAATGCAAAAGATGAAACTCGTCTTATTAATAATAATTCAGATATTCACAAGGAGACGAATGATGGCGAAGCATCGTTGACCAAAACAACTTTAATCAATGTGTCTGTTTTCTGTATCAGCAACATTAAAAACATCCACAAAGTCTGACAGTTTCAGTGCCCGATGAAAATGAAAATAAAGTCAATGAATCAGCTTCAGTGCGTAAAACTGTCTGCACCCACATTAGTTTTTTCTCTTGCAGACTGAGGGTCTAATCATGGAAGTTCAGCCAGTGATGTTTCATTAGTCACCAGTCCAAACCACCAAAACAGATGGTCCACATGCTGCATTTGTCAGTGCAGCAGCCTCGGCCAAAGAGTGGGATTTTGGATGAGCCAGATATCACATTCACGTCGTTTCCAAGCTGCTTGTTTCTCACGCTTTGACTGCAGATATAGAGTTTCGCTGGCAGGAGCTCACTGTTCTGTCAAAGGCCTGAAAATGATCCCTTCACAGGAGGAAATAACAAACGGGAGGAGTGATGGCTCAATTCTGATTATGAAAAATAACTCTAACGTTGCACCGGCTCATTCATGTGGAGATGAAGAGTAAAAGAAAAGCACAAAAATGTGTTATTTTGGTCAGATTTATGCTCATAATTAATGATCTTTAAAGCTGCAAGGGTGAAAAGCCCAATTTCTCCATTTTAGCCTTCAAGCAGAATCAGTACAATTATGCTTTTGAAGTCTTGATTTCTGGTATCACGGCTGTTGGGATGGGGGGCCACAGTCAGGGCTTTTATTATGCAGAAGTTTAATGAGCCCTGCTATAAAATAAATGACTGAGTTAAAGAGAAAATCAACCCCAGAGAGATCATTACAAATAAATAAGTCTATTTCTACTGTAAACTTACACACTTTAAATGGGGCTCTATGGAGACTAACTCCTTTTGGAGCCTGCCTCTAGTGGCCATTCAAAGAACTGCAGTTTTTTGGTGCTTCTGGCTTCATTTTTCAGCTCCTGAAGTTGACACCTCAGTGCATCAAACAGTTATTTTCATAACTATTTACGCTGCATGTTTTATTTTACCTATAAAATGTAAGAAAATCTTTAAAAAACGCCTGCCACAGTTTCCTGGAGCATTTTTATTTTCAAAGCTGGACCGATGATTTTGCTGAGTATCAGCTGGAGGACCATCTTTGAGATAAAGTGGACAGTTTAAGTAAACTGTTAAGTTTCTGTAAAGTCAGTGAGACAGTATTCTGTGATAAATGCTTTGAACGGTGACTCCTGCGGCTCTCCAGAGGTCGGATGGAGCCGACAGCTGTGCAGGTCATAGACGGCTCCTGTCTTCTCCAACCACAGCATGGAGGTGCCTGACTGTCTTGTTGACACACTCGTCTCTTTGACTCCCAGGCGGAGGAGGAGGAGGGATGTAACCCCTCCCTCGTAAATCTCCTGGACCATCAACCTGCTAAGAGCCTGGAATAACCATCAGGTAAAAACCTGCTTTCTTCCCGTCTGCTCATGTGTCCTCTTACACAACCGGCGATTTGATCCCACAACGGCCTCCAGGATGGAAAACAGGAATCTGTGTTGAGTGAACATACATTTATGATGTTCAAGTTAAATTTAAGAGACAAAAATAATAAACTAATGTGGATAACTCTCTTGTTTGATGCTTAAATTTACACCCATAAGCTCATTTTGTGCATTTTTCTTCCATTACAATCAGATTTGCAGGAGAAATGGCAGCACTGCAGCGTCCCCTGAGAAACATGATATCAGCTAAATGATGCAGAGAATGCAAAGTGTACGTAATTACCTCATCCTGACAGGAAAAGTGATTAAACAACTCAAAAGATATCAAGTGTACAAAAGGAGAAGCAAAGCAGGAGAGCAAAGGAAAAAAAGATGAAAACAGATAAAAACAGAGTCGTAATTTCAAGTCCAAATCCACATCCTGAAGATCTAAACATAGACACACAAAGTTTTACCTCTTTATCTTCCTCACAAATGTTTCTTACTTCATCACCTGCATTAAAATAAAATAAAAAAGTCCATTAAAATTAATAATTCAGCACCTGTTCAAGACTAAACCACTGCTCTGACCTGCAGCCCACCTGAGGCTCATACAGGGGGAAATATCTTATTTAGTAAACAAGCACATAAGTATGATTGTGCCCCCCCTGACTCGCCTCTGTTGGCCCCCTGTGGAGAAGATTTGAACAACAGCATGTAATGTTTCCTCAGCTTGTGTTTCAGCAAACATGTGCAAGTTTTTTTCTGAAACAACGTTGGTGAGAAAATGTGAGAAACGCTCAAAATATCAGTGAAGATTCATCTTCATCAATCAGAGTGATGGGAGGAGTTTAAGCAATGAAGTAAACAAGTTAAAACTACTTATTGCAAATACAAATACAGTTTCTGTTGTCTGGATTTATGCTTTCAGATCTTCTTTTTTAATGTACTTGTTTCTGGGTATTTGATGTCTTTATCAGATCGGAGTTCAGCAGAGAGTTTACAGGCGATGAGTGGAGATGAGATGCAACAAACGTCCCTGCAGACTGTTGACCAGCAGGCCACCAGGACGCCGCGAAGGAGGTCAGAGAAAGATGGATAGACATTAGGAAAGAATGGAAAAAAGGAAGGAAAAGGGGAAATACAGAGCATATCTTTTAGCCTGTGTCTTCTACTTTTGGCCATGAAATGATCAATCACCTCTCACACGTGATCAAAGTGACAAGCTGATGATGTTTAGCAATTTTCTTTCTAGCATGCATGCTAACATTTTTAAGAATATCATTAGTTTCCTCAGGTTTTTGGTAATGAACTAAAGATCACATTAAAATTAAAATCGATTAAAAGTTAAGGGGTTGTCAGTGTAATTACAATTCATTAAATATCCCTAAAAAAAACAAACTTCAACCTCGTAGTGACAATAAAGGAAAAGTAAAGGGATCAAGTATTTATCCTCTTAGGATGATAAATCTGTACAAAAGCAATCTATTTAATAGTTGTGAAGATATTTCAGCCTGGCTAAAAATAATAATGGGAGAAAAGAAGAAAGAAATAAGTCAGATTAATTTAATTTTGTGAGGAATTTATCTCAAGTTGAATGTCAAATCTGTTTCTGTGTTTTTTTAGATTTTCAGATTCCTGAGTTGCTTTATTTTTCAGATCTTTTTCAGGGAAAAACACATCAGAGCTGCTGAACGTGGGTTTGTTCTGTCATCGGTTTGTGCTGCAGGAGTCGCTTTGTGTTTCGTTACTGTAGAGGACAAATGTGACCTCGGAGCAGCTGGGTCATGACACGAGCTATTCCTGCCTCCACCCCCCCGCGACATCCAGCCTCCCATCACATACCCCGACCCAGACTGACCTCTCAACACTCGGCAGCAACAATGCAAACAATGTCTGTACAGTCTCTGATCCAACAAAAGACCAGATCGCTTGATCCTATCAGAGTCAGAGGATGTAACAACAGTCACTGAAGAAGTTTTAGGTGAGCGTAGCATGAAATTTCAGAAGTTATATTTGGTGTGAAACTTCTTTCGAGGTTTACTTCTTTTTAACTTCCACACCCACAGAACATTTTCTGTGTCTGTGGTGGAGCTACATCACAAAAATCGCTCAAAATTGTGATCCAACAAGCGTCGAATGTCATCTAATAAATCTTTTTCTTGTTTGTCAGGTCGCCTAAATTTGGCGTAAAAAAGTTTTGGTCCAAGCTGAAACTGAGATGGTTGACCATTTTAGTCCAAATATCTCCTCAAAACCAAACAACACAATGTAAAAATGACTTTGCAGAAGCATCTTCTTTCAAAGGAAGTGATGTTATACCAGACTGCATTCATTCATCCTCCTGTTAACGTCTGAAGGGAGAAGATTCAAAGTCAGTGGATGTTCCTCCTCAAAGTAACCGAAATAAACACTTGTTGAGATTTTGGAAAAGATTTTAACTGTGGTTACGATAAGTATGTTGGTTAAGTGTTAGACCCTTTCATACCCTAAGCATCTGTTTCCTTCATGATGTTTCATTTAAATCATCATTTCAGCGGTTTATGCTGTAATCTCTCCTGCCTGAGCTGATGTGAAAGTAAAGAAAGCCTTTAAACTGAAAATCTGTCAAATTTGCTCTCGCTTCAGTGACAAACACACATTCAACTCACATCAAAACATTATAAAACAATTCAAAAAGGTCCAAAAGTAAGACCAGTCGTTCCCTCAGCTCAGGTCTGTTTCAGCTTGTCTCTGTTTTCCTTTAACAGCTACAAAGCCTTTCAAGCTCCTGCGTGTTAAAGCCTGATTTATCTGTTGTATTTAATGTTTAAACATCAATGCCGTTAGGCTCCACGATGTTGTGGGAGTGACACGGAGACGTCTGCGAGGCCGCTGAAAAGCAGGGTGACCCTCGGCATCTCAGGCTGTCACGTCTGACAAAAGGCTCCGGTAATTGTTTCAGCCGAGCCGCTGATTGCACGCTGGCTGTAAACGTCACCGGATACAATAGCAGCAGTTTTTCAGACATAACTGAGGGGCCAGAGGCCGAGGTGGGGGGGTGGCAGCTCCTGGTTTAACAGGGGAAGCGAGGTCAAACCCCTTCACAGGCGCTGTTTGCTCTCGGCTCGGGTTTCCTGTTGCCTCTGTCGCCTTGTGTCAGCTGTCCGAGTCGATGCTGCAACAACTGTCTGGAAAACTGCGTTTGCACAAAGTTAGCTCCTCTGCTTACCGCCTGGCTCTTTGTAAATCACAGCTTTGACCTCTTGTGTTACTGTTTTTTCTCCTTTAACGACTTGAGCCGATAGATTTGAGAGAGTCCAAAGTTTACAATGATTCACTGTGGTTATGATTTCTGTGGTAATTGTTTATTGCTTTGGACAAAAACGCCATGAAAAATATGAACAGCTCATCATTGAGTCAGAATAACGTTGTAAATTGTGCATCATTGAGTGCAGCGGGACTGATTTTTCAGCAACTAACAACTTTATGAAAAGACTGTTGGTCCATTTGACATTTAAAGTCCAAGTTAATGTGATGAACAAACAGTTTTTCTCATTTCCAAACTTAAACTGGTGTTTTAGTTTACTGTCTGTTAATCTATTCATCTGTACTCTCTTCTATATTTAATAATAAACTATATTTAAAGCATTTTTGATAGTTTAGGGGCCACTTGGGGTCAGATAAACACCACATATTATCACCTTGTAAAGGTAACATGGATAACTTGCTAACAGCTGCGTTTAAGTCATTTTTCTAGCAACTTGATAATGTAATTTCCTTCTTCTTTTGGCTTTATTTTGGTCTCCTGCTGAGGAAAAAAAACATCAATTGCAAAATGCTCCAACATGTTCACCGGCATGTGCTAGCTAGTTTTGTGCCGCAGTGAAAACAGCTGCTGGAAATGATGCAGATGAAAGCAAAGAGAGTTCGATAAGAACAATCATGTTCCAGGCTGGAAAAACCAAAAACAATGAGCTGAAAGATGCTTAAAGATCCGAACGCATCTGCAGATTTGGAGGATAATTTATTGTGGGTTCATCACTTGTTAGTAATCGCTTTCACATCACACATATTCATTTAAAAGTATTCTTTTTATTAAGCCCATAGACACATGCACACATGTAAGAAGTGCAGTCTTTAAACTTACTATAAGCTCCTTTACAGACCATTTATTTTGGACTTTTCTTGCAGGTTTAGTCAGTAAAAATCTCTGATGTTATGGACGATATTATCAAGCGTGCAGCTGGAAGAAGCATCATCTCTTTGTGCCAAGTCCTGGTCTGCATGGAGAGAACATACTGTCAGCATTCATTAAGCCAGTGAAGTAAACTGAGTTAGAGACAGTTTATCTCACACAGCACTTCCTCAGTCACTCGCATCACTCGCTCTGTGGACTGCATTGTGTTTTCTTTGCCATGTTCCAGGAAGCGATACAGAACGTTTTCAGTCTCCGTCTGAGCTTCATAACCAAAGTAAATCACTTCAGGGTGACCTTACTCATGTTTTCTGTTAAAGAAATTAGAGCAGCTCCTCATATCAACATACAAGCTGTTCTCTGGAGGCCACATCTGTAGGATATGCTGCCATCTAGTGGTACTGCCTTGGTATTACAATGTATACAACTATGTGTTGGTCATGAGTACGTTACACAGAATCACGGTGGTGTACTGTAAGTAATGTGCCATTGGCTTAAAACTTTACTTGGGTATTTCTATTTTTTGAACTTAACACTTTTTTTCACAACATTTCAGGGAGGTATTGTTCTTTTTACTTTACCTTTTTTTAGTTTAACAGCTGTAATTAAAGATTGTAAATACAAGATTTATGGATCAAAATCTTGTGACCTTTTTAAAATTTGAATGAAGTCTTAAGTCTGAGGACTTAAGACTAAGACCTAAATTTAAACCTTAATTTCATTTAAAGGAGTAAGTTGTATAAAAAATTGACTCCACTTGCAGTTGCATGAACTACAAAGAGAAGAAAAAATAACTTTTTGTAGTAGACTTAAACATGTTTATTTCTGCTATAAAGTGGATCATTTTATAAAAGGACTCAATGAGGACTGATTCAAGCCAGTGGCCATTTAAAGATTTGCAGAGAAAACTAAAATGACCTTTACAACTCTGAAAGGATCTTTGTACATGTTTGAATAAATCCCCTGTAATGCTGTTGAGGAGATGAACACCAACCAAATGATAGTACTTCATTTGTTGTTTTAATGATGGTGGTGGAGAACGCTGTTCAACACATCCAAAATCTTCCACAGTTGTTCCACTTGGTTGAAATTTTGCGACTGAAACGGCCATAGTCTTTGATTTACAACATTTTCAGCCATTTGTTAACGATGCCCTTTATGGAGAAATTAATTTTTTGCCTTTACAAAATAAATATTATTCTAAATTCTTAAATATACAATCACCATGTGTTATCTTGATAATGAAAATGGCAGTGTGGACTGACCACCAGTGGTCGGCCATGTCTGGGGCGAGTTGCTGCCTGCAGCTTTAATTTTATTATTTGGCCTATAGCTTTACCTGTAATTATTACCTTAACATATCAATTTATTTTTATTTTTTCGATTTAATATGATATTTTTCTCAAAATTGGTGATCAACAAGCCATCTGTAGGTTTTCGCAGTTGTCTCAATTAAAGAAAGCGGAACGGAAAACTCGCCGGTGCAAGCCGGGCTGGGCATGGGGGAATGTTTTTAACGTGACACAAAGGAAGGGTGAAAGTTGAAGGGGAACATGGCATCCAGCATCAGTGCTAAATATGGATTATTTAGCAGTAAAACCTCATTGTATCATGTTTTTCACAGAAGTATATCACCCAGCAGTGTTTGTTACCAAAAAGCGGCGGAAATACAGAACGTGAGAGCGGCTTCCGGTGCGACGGCGGACTCTCAGAGCAACGAGAAGTACTGCCTGGACCTGGTCAGGTGTGCTCACTGCTAACAACACAAGCTAGCTAAAGTTTAGATAATCTACATTCACAGAGCAGTCAAAAAAGAGCTTAATTTAAGGTTAAATATTCCCTGATATTGTCAGCGACCATATTAAAGGAGAACCGACAAACGCAACATGTAAAGTTTTTTTTGAAGAGTTAGTTCCACGCCAGACTTCATTCAAATATCTGGTGAAAAAATTTACACAATGAAATAATTCAGAACAAAAATTAGTATGTTCATATTTCAACATGCTCTGTTAATATTTTTATGTTCGGTGATGACTTCGGCATAATCAAGCTGACAATGAAGCATATATTTAAAATAAAAGTTAAGCTTTCAGTGTGTTATATTATTATTATTACCCAGCTGCGCTCCACAAGTTGATAAGATCC
This sequence comes from Acanthurus lineatus, assembly GCA_029814665.1. Taxonomy (NCBI): domain Eukaryota; kingdom Metazoa; phylum Chordata; class Actinopteri; order Acanthuriformes; family Acanthuridae; genus Acanthurus; species Acanthurus lineatus. Next base: position 3,206,939 of record JAPZDV010000025.1, on the reverse strand, counting down.
TTTCAGATGATGGGAATGAAATCTCTCCTCCAAATCTTGAAAGATATTTAAAATAATAAAAAAAGCAAACAATAAAACGAGGGAAATAGTTGAGTATATCTGTAAATCTGTGATCTACCTGAAAAATTAAGTACAAAAACAAAATCTGTAGATCTGCAAGCACTGCTGTTTCAAGCAAATGTCAATAATACAGCTTTTGTTGAAAGTGGTTGGGTTGAGCCATGTTTAGGTTTGACAAAAGTTAAGATGTGTTATTTGTGCCTTTAGACTCCATCGATATCAGATTTTAAAACTGAAAAAAGTCGTCCAAAAGATTTTACAGAAAAATCTTCTATGATATAAAATGTGGTAAAAAATGAAAATGAAGAATAGAGTTGAACTGTAGAAGAAAAACATGAAATGCATCTCCTCAGTTTTCTCCTCTGTCTCCTCCTCAGGTCCAGAGACTATGACGGCTTCGTGTCCTGTCTCCTCCTCCCAGAGGAGGTGCGACGCTCCTCTTTGGCTCTGAGAGCCTTTAATGTAGAGCTGGCTCAGGCAGGTATTCCTTCAGCCAGGCATGATGGGAAAAGATTACTTTCATTACTGATGTCATGAGTGCACTTTTACTATTGTTAATACAAGTACAGTTACTGCTAACACTGTAATCATTTATTGCCATTGTTACCACGACCATTACTGTTACTCCTCCTGTTTCTTCTGCTGCTCCTTTTTCTATAATAACTATATGTAAGAATAATGTTAAGGAAATGCCTGAGATTTTAGAGAATACATATTACCGTAATTTTCAGACTATCGAGCGCACCTGAATATAAGCCGCACCCACTAAATTTAAAAAGATAAAAGATTTTGTACACACATAGGCCGCACTTGTCTTTAAGCCGCAGATGTTCACATTGTAACATGGGACATTTACACAGAAAAAAATAAAACAGAAAGATTTTTTTAACTTTTCATTAAATAAATGTATTTTTCCGAACAGTGCCTGTAACACGGCTGGTTAATAAAATAAAAAATACAGTAGCCTACCAGAAAAGTCATTGATCGCTATCTTCATCTTCCTCCTGCGCACTAAAACCACT
>JAPZDV010000025.1:3190241-3205757 GCA_029814665.1 Acanthurus lineatus | reverse complement strand
ATCTTACTGTGGATAAATTTGATTTATGGACATGTGATAACTGTGTATATGTGCTATATGAACCCTGTGTAGTGTTTCAGAGGATAACCGAATGTGCTTAGGGTGCCTCATGGCCTCTCAGCACAGGCTGACTAGCTGCTACACATGTTACATTAAATTTTGTTGTTTGAAATCTGAAATATGTAAATGTGCTTTCATATGCAACTCCATTTTCCTAAAAAAAAAGTGCTTAAGGATTTGGTTTATCAGATTTGTTTGCTTTTAAAGGATCTGGAGAAGATGACTCCCTTCAGTGAGTCTTTGTTAATAGGATTTCTGTTGTTAATCAAAAAATTCTGAAAAAAGACACCATTTTCTTTTAAAAAAAAAGGAGCTTTCATAATATTATTGCCAAGTTAGTCTACCTGCAGCAGTGCATTATTAAATACTTTGGTACAGTAGAAACTTTCAAAGTTGTCATGATTTCTTCCATTTAGAGGGCACTTTGTTTGCACTGTTGCTAAGGTTCCTTTTATTGAGCTCAGCCTACTTAATTCTTTGTGTTCAGAAGACTAAAGGCGCTTGTTACCAAGCAGCACTTTTTATTTGTTGTGTCTGTATTTCAACTATTGTTCCACTGTCTGCTCTTTTTCCTGAGGCTACAACTGCACTGCTGACATAAAAACAAAAAGTACAACAAGTTCAACTTCAGACTCTGTGGATTTACACTTATGAGAAGTGACAGGTCTTAATGAAATTCAGGATAACTGGAAAACTCGCTTGATCAAATGGCTCCATACGGTTTGTCTCATCCACTGTCCTCAGTCTGCTTTGAAGAGAAAATCAAATTCTCCGCAAGTCAGGATCTCTCTTTTGCAAGAAGTAAATGGTGGAAAGTCCCCGAGACCGAGAGCCAAAGTGACATATGGAGCATTAAGCCACCAGATTTCTCTCTGAAATTATACAAATCTTTATCTGTTCCTCAGAGAAAAGAAAGAGAGGAACATTCAAATCTAGTTGAACCTCAACCAAGAGGAGCAAAGACAAGACCTGGAGTTTTTCTACCAAAGGTTTTATATGAGAGTTACCAAAGGAAAGACCCTCCGATGTTCATCACATCATACAGGCCTCCTGATGCTCTGGAGTCTGAGCTGATGTTTGTCAGGACGGGAAAATTCCCATTGGGACCTTACAAGAACCCGAAACCTCACGACTTCAGACAGGTGAGTCTCTGCTAACACAAAACATGCTTCATGCCTTATTCTGTATGATTCTCATACTGGCATGCATTGGAACAGAGCAAACTTCTTCAGTTTGTAATGCTTATTTTGACCACAAGATGGCGATAAACACCAAAGTAAAGAAATTAACATTTAATTCTTGACTTTTTATTGCTGACTTCAGCTTGATGTGGACCTTCCAGGCATCATTACCACATATGACAGAGATCCTGGTAACCTGAAGTTAAAATTAAAGAGCTTGGACATTAGTAAGTGGATTAATATTTGAATTTTCTTTCATTCTCTGAGTAAAATGCGGTTAAAAGTTTGTGCTAGAGCTTAATATTTTGAATTTTGTATTTAAACTGACTGAGTTTTTGTTGTTTAATAGATAAATATACTTTCTTCTCTAGTACAGGCCACTAGATCCGAGTCAGATTTTCATTCAAAAGACACCAGGACGAGGATGGACACCTATAAGCCTGCAGAGCCCACATGGGACGCAAGGCTCATACTCCCTCAGTCACCCTGGCCTCCAAAATCAGCTTCATACACAGTGAGTGTCATTTTGGCATCATACCTACATAAAGAAACATTTCTAGTTACTTTAATTAAAGAATTTCCTTTCTTGTTAATCTTAATATAAATGCCTTGAATTGACATAAATGTCTGTTTGACAGAGACACAGACGAAGAAGAGAGGCATACAGTGCATTCTTGGATCGTGTGGAGGAGAAACTCTTGAGAGTGTGGAAAAATAGATCATGAATCTCTTTTTAAATTAATTATATTTTATATTATAATTATATTTAAAAATAATTGGTACATGTTCATGCTTGACTTTTTAAACTGTTTAAAATTGGAAATTAAATCATTGTAATAAAGTTTGCATAAGCATAATAAACTAATTTACTTTCTAGAATTCAGCAAAAAAAGAAATTTTTGAAAATAAGTCAGCCATAAGAACTGATAATGCCCTATTTAAACCCATTTATTATGAGACAGAAAGTAATATTACAACATATATTTCTTACAGCCAAGCATATTTTGTGTTTTTTAATTTTATTTGAATGAGTTTTTATGATCTTCCAGGTAACAACAAGGTATGTATTAGTTTCATTTCAGTTTAGACGTGAAACATGAGCATCATTTCTCTTGTCAAAGTCACAGTTTTGCTCTTTCTGTTTAGCTGTAACACAGACAGTGGTAGTAAAGAAGTACATTTACACAGTTAAGACACTTTAGTACAATTTTGTGGTTCTTATAGGCTACTTTTCTTGAGTATTTTTATTTTTTGCTACTTTGTACTTCAAATATTATAGTTCTGCCATAAATATTGTACTTTTTTTTTTTCAAAAAACTTATCTGAAAGTTGTAGTTACGTGTTTCTTTTCAGATTTCTACTCTACATAAAAGGCCCGAACAGATCTGACTTATCCACAGATTTTTATAGCTTTTCGCTTATGGCAGATGACATGCAGTGACTGTGGTGTCATGAGGGTCATTGAGCCGCATTATGAAGCCGACTGGTCCACTAACAGCTGCTCATTTGGTACTCCAAGAATGATAAACACGTGAAGCCTGCACATGTTCAGAGCATATCTGAGAGAGCTGCACATATGTGTTTAAGGAGTCAACTGTGTTATTGACTCGCAGACTAAATATAAAATGAAAAGAATATCAGCCATTGCGCTAAACCACATGACCCCAAGGCTGCCATATGTTTCTCTGAGCTGATCACAGCATGGCTAATGAATATTCTGTTTACTAATGTCATCGCTCCTTAAAGTGCTGTGCACAGTTCTTGTGGCGGAAAAAAAAATCTATCCACTGAAAACACAAAATGTCAAAAGAAGAGTTATAGAAAAATCCTTGGAACACTATAAAATTCATCTATGTGTTTTCAATAAGTCCTTCATGAAGGAAGCTACATGAGTCCAGCACAGGACTTCCTAACAGAAAAACAGCAAACAAAAACAAATAAAGTACAAGTATTTCCATTATATAATTTCTGTTGTTCTTAATAGATTTTAGGAGTGGCTAATATGATTCAAACTAGACAATATCAGCTTGTATTATAGCTAGAAGTACATTGCAAGTAAAATAATCCAGGTACAGAGTATGGAATAAAGAAATCAATGAATGGATGGGTATGGCAAATGAATCATGGTGATTATTGATGACATACATTGTGTAATTTCTCATTGTTTGTGTTTATGCTGTTTTGTGTGCAGTTCCCTCTGTGTTTTGTATAAAGGCCAATCACAGACAGGCATTGTTAAGTAACTCAGCTGTAAATGTTGAGAAAACTAACTTAAGTAATACAGTAAAACAACAAAAACTAGCCAGCAGGCTCCTAGATGATACCATATGAGATCATTAAATAGATTTAGTACAATGTTGTTGATTTAAGCACGTTGTTTTGGACTCCTACATTAAGGGTTAGGAACAATAAGGTGGCTGTAAATGGGTCATAAATCTGATTTCATTTTAAGCTCAAGCTGAAAGTGATATGATGATCTCATTTGACTTTTTGGTAATTTAATTATACTGTGTCAATGTGCTGTTTCGCATGTTTTTGTTGAATGTTTTGTATTTGTACAAATGCCAGTTCATGACAGTCACTGCAAACAAGCTTAAGCTCTAATTGCTGAGAAAATAAACAATCACATAATTTTGTCACTGTTGCCTCTGTGTTTAAATAAATCATGTGAATACTTTTCCATCACAGGGCTAAGTTTGGTGTTGTATTCTTTTTCTGAGTGATCAAAAAAAACTAAATAAAACAAACGATTTTGACTTAAAAGACCAAAGAAATAACAGCTTATGTAAGGCAAAGGCTAGAGGCCTATTTGCTGTGTGTTTGTTATCCTTCATGCATGATGGGCTGCAGTCAGCGTGGTGCTTTTCCTTCCCTCTGACCAATCATTTCAAACAAAAACACAAGCATGGACGGGGCGGCGCTGTTTCTGCGACACACACACACACTCTCTCACACTCTCTCCCTCAATCTCCAAACACACACACTCTCACAAAAGGACTGAAAAGGGAAAACACGCTGGCTCGCCGAGCTAAATGAACGGTAAGTTTGTATTTTTAAGCTTGCTAATGTTTGCTAACGGCTGCTAACGTTAGCTTAACTTCACCCGTCCCGGCGTGTTTGTTTAACGACTATCTGAAAGTCAGTTTAAGCTTTATTACGAACTAATACACAAAGTACCGCGGATGGTAACGAAGAATCAGCTTAAAACGTTGAACTGAACTGTATTTAAAGTACTACAAAATCTATCTTTCGGTTCTCCTGAGCTAACGTTTTCTGTCAGAAGTAACACAGCCGCAACTTAACTGGTATACAATTTTCGTCTTAACATTGTAAAAAGTTTAACAAGTAAATGTTATGGCCGCAGTTTAAATATAAACAAACAATTTTGCAATGAAATATACCTTTGTTGCCTCTCCAGTCGTTTATTTAAAAGGAAAACTACCTCAAACTCCTCGGCTACAGTATGTTAGCGGTTCAAAAACGTTAAAATAATGATGTTTAAAGTAAACTGGTGTGACGGACAGCTAGAGCAACAGGTGATCCTGGTTCCCGGGCAGACGCGTTATTGACAACCGCAGTAGCCAATCAGCTGACAGAGAGGCGAGTAGATGCACCAATCGCATGCGCCCGCAGTGTTGGTGTGGGCGTTGATCCAGGCTGACAGCAGTGTCATCAGCGGTAGCTCCACTCACTGGGACGCCGAGGACAGACGGGGAGGGTGCCGCTGTTTCTGGGCAAAGATTTTCTGTCGACGCTTCCCGCATACGAGGTGGGACCGTAGCCTACCGTGAGTTGAATTTTCAGGCGGAGTAACAGCTGAAGAGAACCGCGTTTTTTTTGTTCAGGGAGGATTTAAATCTATTGTGTTCCCCACAGATGGCTCAGACTGGTAGGTAACAATGCGGGAGTGGACATAAAAATGCATGTGTTGCGTTTGCCTGCAGTGCAATTTTTTTTGTCCGTCCTCTGAAAATTTTGTGCAGTCTCATGGCAAGATAAATGACATAGTCTTTGGAATCTAAAAATCTGTTATGAATGCAGTTTACGAGGTAATTTTACAATAATATTACAGTTAAAATGCATCAAAAACTGGCAAGGCCCCTATAGGAATGTTATAGTAATTCAGAGTGAGATGGGCAATTTAAACCCAGCACGTTAACGTGGCTTTTAACTCCTTATTGCGGGACTTTCAGTATGAAATTGATAAAAAATAGAGTAATTTTGTGTAATTGTTGCTTGATGACGCTTTGGCCCAGTTATAGCTGTATACTATATTAATTTGATGCCACTGTGATAGTATATTAGATGTGGTGTATTGCTCAAGAGTCTGGTCATAAAAGATGTTTTATAGTAAGTGATGCACTGTTGTGGAATTTGAGGGACATAAAATACGAATAGCCTCCTTTGGTAATTAAATCTATTTAATTACTCATTTCTCAAGAAATGTTTTGCATATGAAAACCAAAAAACAACAAAATTATACCACTCTAATCTTAAAACTTTGAGTTGATATACTATATTTAGTTGTACACTGATGTAATTAGACGTGTTTTTTCATCACTCATTTACCACCTGGATTAAATTATGGCAGCATCAATAACATTAAACTGAGTAATTTGATCTGTTATTATAATAAAGGATGTAGTTCTTGAGTGTGACTATCTAATATCTGAAGGAGAAGATTAAAAGTTGGACAGTCATAAATAATAATGCACCTTTCAGCATTTCCCAAACTATGTAATAAATAGTGTATAGAGCCTCTGTGACCTCATGATTTGTATACTACTGTTTTGAAGCCTCAAATTTTAAATAATGGTCGTCGCCATCTTGTTTTTTTTAGCCAGATGATACCATATTTGGAGTTTGACAGAATATTTGTTAATGACTGCATGAAGCCTAGCAGATAGTTAACCAACCCAGTTAACTTACCATCAAACCAAATTCTTCTCTCAAATTCAACACTTCAGAGTTTATTTACTTGCGTACTAGTGTACACTTGCTGACGAATATTTATGATTAACTTTACAAAATCACTCTTTACCACAGCATGAAGTTGACCCACCACTCATGTATTTAAAAAGAGAAATACATTTTTTTTTACTGTGTATAAAGATTTTTGTATAATTTGATACAGCTGCAAGGAGGGGCAGCTTGTTTCAGAAGGATTTTAGGTTATAAAAATGTTACTCAATTTGTGACACTATTTGTGCCACTGTTGCTATGTATACAGATCACCGAATGATAATGTCTTTAAAGTAACAGACTTAAGGGAATCTTGGGAAATGTAGGGAAATTGAATGCGCCATTATCCTATAATTGCCACTTGTGGGCTTAGTGGCTGTTCAGTCAAAGTAACAAAGTCTCACTTTGAGTACAGCTGTTTCTATAAGCCTGTGTTTTACCCACAATAACATGTGAAATATGCTTTCAGGTAATTGCTGCAGTGTTTTTGGAATATCAGCAGCTCTGAGGATTATTGCTGGAAAATTTGTTCAAATCTTCCAAATCACCAATCCTTCCTCATGAGGAAAGATGGGAAACGGATTGTCAGAGCAGCCTAGCTTCATCTCAAGCATCCCCTTCTTCCAGTCCTTCCACATCGCCATCCTCGGCCTGGACTCCGCGGGGAAGACCACCGTTCTGTACAGACTGCAGTTCAATGAGTTTGTGAACACGGTGCCCACCAAAGGCTTCAATGCAGAGAAGGTCAAACTGTCTCTGGGCGGCCACAGGACGGGGACGTTCCATTTCTGGGATGTAGGTGGACAGGAGAAGCTCCGCCCCCTGTGGAAGTCGTACACGCGATGCACGGACGGCATCATATTTGTGGTGGACTCTGTGGATGCAGAGCGCATGGAGGAGGCCAAAACAGAGCTCCATAAAATCGCCAAAACCTCTGAAAACCAGGGGGTGCCCCTGCTGGTGGTGGCCAACAAACAGGACTTGAGGAACTCACTGGGACTCACTGAAATTGAGAAATTGCTGGCGCTGAAAGAACTGGGCCCTGCGACTCCCTGGCACCTGCAGCCGGCCTGTGCCATCATAGGAGATGGACTGAGAGAGGGCCTGGAGAGACTCCACGACATGATCCTCAAGAGGAGAAAGGTGCTGCGGCAGCAGAGGAAAAAGAGATAAACTCGTCATGAGAAACGCTTGTCAGCTTGTCATTTTATTGTGAAGGAAACAAAGGATATTCTTTTGGGTGTGAACAAACATCCACATTTCATTACACTGAGTTTTATCAGTCCAGAATTAGATTTATGATTCCCGTGTTGTGATGATGCTGTTGATCAGGAAGTGACACATAAAGGAATACAGTATGAAGATAAGAAAGTTTCAGACATGTGTTGATATGCTATAAAGAGTTTAAAAGGATTTAAAAAGCACTGAAGGTTTGGGGTCTGGAAGGGTGATAGAAGTCAAGGATGCTGTATGTTTCGTGAATGGCTGTTCCAAACAAAACTACCAAATATAATTTAAGAAATTGGTAAATGGTTGAACTTTGTTACACCACAGGGAAGGCAATGAAATATTCAGTTTTATTTTGCTGTTTTATGTCATTATAACTTGATGATTTTTTTTTTTTTTTTACACTGGACTTCCTTTGTTGATGAAAAGTATTTGCATTATCACATTATAATCGATTTGTTTGCTGGTTTATATCACTCATTTTTTAAAAGCACTTTAGATTATCACTTCGTATGAAGTTTACAGTTTTTAAATAGAGCATATTGTGTCGGATTATAGAGAAATGTTTTGGCAAAATTCAACAGATGCTACTGTAGTTGGTCCACACTGGCCACATTGTCACTAGACAGGCTATGCATTATGTTTTGTTTAATAAAGCACATTTAGAGCAATGTTGACGGTGGTATGCAAGGTGTCATTACGTCCACTTTGTTATTCAGGAGGTTTAATTTAAAAAGCAGGTACTCAAAGGTGTTCAGAATTGTAACCTTCAATTTATTTAAGTGATTGCAGGCTTGAGCTTTGAAGCTGGTTTGATTCTGCTGAGAGGGATGATTACTGAAACATGCAGTATGTGAAAACATCTGTCAGTGTGCCCTTCAGCAAGGCACTAAACCACCAGTTTCCCCGCAGGGAGCTGCTGACATTACAGGATTTGTTGACATATGACTGTGATGCAAGGGGCGTCTGAAAAACAAAATACACACTCTGTCTGCTTTCTAATTATCTCTTTGGGCAAAAAAAAAAAATCCTGGGTTTCATTTGAGCCACTTGCTCAATGTTTGTGTTGACTCAGAAACACACCCAAAGCTTTAAAAGATAGCGTGCACATCAGTGAAGCTGAGTTTTATCATCCAAAAATAACCCAAAGCTCTCCACAGTATAAAACCTGAAAGTTTTCCCCCTGTTTTCCACTGCAGTTTACAGGGTTAAAAAGATGCGCTGACAGACAGCACGTCCTCAGAACTTGAAAATGTTGTCGGGGCAGTCTGGAGGCCCGACCCCACACAACAGGCTGGGGCAGGAGGCTGTGAAGCCAGGGGCATTGCTGGGTATTTTTGGTCTGAGCCAGGCGGATATGAAGCCTGGTGCATTAACGCCATTTGCTCCCTCATTCCTTTGAAACAATTAATGACTGCAAAGCCCAAAAGGCCGGGGCAGCAGCTGGCTTTCTAAAATAACAGCGTGGTGCAGATTGGTGGTTTGTATTGCTCACAGGCTGAATCACCAAACATCCTCATCATATAAATATCTGTTCCAGTTGAATGTGATAATTGTGACCTTAATATTTGGTTCTGGTGCTGAATCTCAGAGGGCTGATGCATTTAAAAATAGAAAAATCTTGTCCTTAACATTGATTTTTAAAGCTTTAGAGCTAAAACGGAATGTAACTGAGGTTTTTGGAAGGGTTTCAGATTAATTTATACTTTTTGCTGCTTTTAAGGACCTTATCAGATAAGTTAAAATTAGATGCTGAAAGGGATTACAGAAAAAAAGTGTGAAGAAATTATGTTTAAGTGTAATTCACTGGTTTTGAGCCCAGATGGTCTGTTGTAATCAGATTCCCAGAATGCCACGTTTTTGTGAAATGATAGTGACTCATGTTTTTGTGGAGGAGGACCAGGTGCCTCATCGCCACGTGTTTTCCAAGGAAGGAAAGCCAGAGGGCAAAGGTATACTCATACTTTTCCTGATTGTGCTTCCTTTTCTCTGCGAGCTCCCAGCTGTTCAGTGTGTGTGTTTAAATCAGTTCATATGTCCTGCTCTCCCACCTTGTTTGTACTTGAGTCCATTTCTTTTGATCTGCCGAAGCACTTCCCAGGGGATTATCAGTCAAATGAAAAAGCTTACCTTATGTCTTGTGCTTTATTTGTGCTGACTCATTTTAATATGTCTAAAAACCATTTTGAGAGACATAAATAACCATAATTACTTCACCAGGTCATAACCAGTCTGTAATTTAGTTATCCTGCATGCAGAGAGGGCTCCCTCTGTCCTGGTCTACACCTCAACCTTTATCCTCTCTCGTTCTTGTTAAGTCTTCAGTAAAAGTGGATTAGGGTGCTTTAATCTCTCGTTCAGGGGCCATCCATTAACCCATTAACCTCAGATGTTTTGCCAGGGAAAAAAAAACCGCTCCAGTCAACATGAAATAAAAGCACGCAGCCTCATGAGCACATCATGTTTGGAGTGGCTGGCTTTTTGTACTGTACTCGAGCCGCCTCAGCTGTTTTGAGTGAGGCCCGAGGCATGATCGAGTTTGGCAGTTATGTTCAGGTTGGGCTGAACGCAGCTGAACATTGTACAAAATGTTCCAACACGTGTGTTCGCTGAAAATATATGTAAAGAAATTAGTTTTTACAACAAGGTGACAGAGCTGCAAGGAGGAGCAGCTTGTTTCAGAAGGACTGTAAATTGTAAATTCTTGTCAAACTGTCCTTCGAAGGATTTCCTCAGTAGCACAGAAACACCATGAAACACAAAAAAATGGAAACGCAAGGTATCATAAAGTCTCATGAATAATTTAACACAACTATAGATTTGTGGTGTTTTCATCTGTTTTATTTTTTCAGCTTAAACTTTGAGGAATTTTGTTTATTTATGTCAGTTTGATGCTGTAATTACTAGAATTCCCATGAGCCTCAGCCTTTGATGCCATAGAGGCCGGTTTACGCTTTGTTGTTGCACATCAGGACAGTAGCTGCTGAATTCAAATCTTCTCTGGCTCAGAATAGTTTTAAGGGTTAATTTTAACACATGCAATAGAGTTTTAAGTGGTTTGATTGCATGTTTTTGATTTTTTTTTAGCTGTAGTTGACATTTGACCTTTAGTTTTTAAGAACAAACCTGTTTTGTTCTGATGATTTAAGTGGAAGAGTATAATGTCATTCAAACTGAAAGTGCTTCAACAGATTACTTATTATCACCTCTGTTATGGCACTTTAACTTCATTAACTCTGGGTGTTCAAAGTACCTCCTCCTGTCTTACTGTGCCGCAAGGCAGTAAATTTCACGTTCTTTTAAACATGAACCTGCAACCTTTTTAGTTGAAATGACACCATTTATATCTTTTTGTTGCATAAAGTGAAAACTAATGCCTCACACTTACATAACACGTCAGATATAAGAAATAATACCATGGCTTATTAACGATCACTTAGAAAGAAGCAGTCAGCATTTTTGGATTATTTTGCTTTATATAATTAGTATAATGGAGCATGCTGACAGGTAGGATAATCTTTATGTTTTAAAGGCAAAAACAACAACAATGAACCCTTTCTTTATGCAAGCTGCAGGCATTTTCTTATTTTTCTTGTTATAGTTTCTAATTGTTTTTTTTCTATAGCTATAGCTATTCAAGGCTCATTAAGTGTTTATATTATTCCTCAACAATGCAACCAGTTTTAGCCCTAGAGCTGTAGTTGTGGCTACGAAATTCCACAAAATAAAGCCATTTCATTTGTTTTCTTTTCAGAAAGAATAAAAAAAGATGCTTAAAAATGACAAATTACACTGAGCAAAGAAAGCTTAAAGCTAATTTGGAAAAATGGCGTATAATTAAATCCATTTGAGTGAAAATGTAAAAAATTATAATGGGAAAATAACCTAAAAATAAGCATTAGCTTAAAAGGGAAAGCAAACATCAGTGAGTGCATGTGGGTTTACATGTGAAACAATGTGTAAATGCCTCTTTTGACCTTGAACGTAGGAGTACAATGTTAACACTGCCATCCTTCACTTCACATATAAACTCAGGCTTCTCCTGGCATGTTTTGGTGTACTCATGTTAGTAGGAGGAACATTTAAAGATGCATGTACATAAAGCTCTTCTTCTGCATGACCATGTCAGCAATGTTCCTGTCAAACTGCAGGACTTCATTTTCCCATAAATCCACTTTCAAACGGTTTATTCTTTGTTATTCTGCTGAGTTTTGAGGTTTAGCACTTGGTGAACTTAACTTTAAAAAAAAGGGGGGGAGTTGCTGCAATACATGCATACACCAAGCCTGCTTATTATGCAAGGTTATCATGACGGGATTCATTTTTCTTCCCCCAGTCTATTGAGAGCGAGTGGCCTATTTACATGTGAATTCCTCCCGTAGCCCTGCAGCCTCGCTCAAAGTAGCGAACGAGGCCACCTGCAAGGGGAGAAGGGGGAGGAGGAGAAGGAGGAGGAGGAGGGAGACGCTGTTTGAGGAGCTAGAGAAGTGCACTCCTGTTTTCTTTGGTGCAGAGAAGAGAAGCTGGTTTCATTAATCCTCAGGATCCATGGAGACAGCGAGTTAGCGAGCTGTGGCGTAATGAACACAGACACAACAGACAAGTTTGTTTCATCACCTGAGCGAATTTTCAGCTGTCGTGCTGTGATTGATTCCCTCAAGACGTTTATCTATTAGTGCTGTGACCAACATGTTTCTGAGTTTGTATGAAAATGAACAACCTAATTTACCACAAAATATGTTTTTATACTTCTAACTAATCTGCTTTACCAAATGTGATTTGCAGGAGTTTCTTATTAGATCAAATTACATGTCAAGATGCTTCTGAAACTAACATTCATGCTCACTTTATGCAGCATTTAGCTTAGTGTGCAACTAAGAAAGCACATAGGATTTAAACTTCTTTAACAAGCTCTTTTTTTTATTATTCTTGTGGTCGGTATAAATAAATGCAAGACAAAAGAAGCCTTTGGCGAGCGGCTGCCTGCACATGTGCACCTTGAGGTGTTTGTGTGGTCAAATTTGACCACATCTGAAGGCTTAAGTGCTTTTAGCTGTTCTGAACAGCCACATGAAGGAAGCCATCACAGAGAGAAGCGCGTTGCATTAATCATTCAGACGGGGATTATCAGCTCACACTTTTCATATACGTCTCTTTAAGGTACTCATGATAGGAAATATGATATCCTTAATCTCCATAGAGGCACAGGGAGGGTGGAGTGGGTGGTGGAGTGTACAAAGCACAAAAGAGGGTTTGGGTCCTGCATCTTCTTTTGTTATGTTTAGACTATTAAAGCAGTAATCCATATCAACATATCCCCTCACATGCTTAGTGTTAACGTAGCAGAGGCACAGGACTGAAATAAAACAGACTCTCATCTGCATAGATGCACATTTTTATAGTCACACAAATTTATGTCATGCTAAAAATTGATGTATGGAGATGCAAATTGCAGGCAGATGTATTAGCCTTTCATCTACTAGGTCTCTCCACCACTCATACATCAACATTAAACCTTCCCATGACTGAATGAATGAGTAACAAAAATGGCGACCACATAAGTTAATATCTACTTCATTCTGGTCTGCTCTTAAAACCCACAAACACAACCACTAAGGCTGTGCATCAGTGCTAACACAACAATAGATTGTTTTGGTAAAATCAAATCCTCCTCATTTATAGAAATCAGGGTTAAAAACAATGTCAAACTAAAGATAATGTGGAGTTTTAATTAGTAAACAAATTAGGTCTGATATCAAGCAAACTTTGATGTACTTTAATTTACCTACCAAAACAAAATGACAAAATAAACTTGCGTCACAGACAAGTTAAGACTGGTATCAGTATTAAGATCTGTGTCACTGTCTGTAGGACTGTTTTAATGTAATGAATTAAAACTAAAGCCTGCACCATAATCCAATAAACTGCAACCTCTGTTTAAAGTCAGCAGTCACTTGGACTACACATGCAGCTACATGTTGTTTTAGCAAAACAGTGCAAACCATTAGATATCACTTGTGTGCAGAGACAATGAATGGTCGACAGTGTTCATGCAGTGACATTCCTGAGCTCAGCCTGTGTGAAAGCCTCATTGTGGAGGTGACGATTACTCTTTCACCTCCCGGTCTCTGTCCGGGTGACGGTCGGCAGCTGGAATGGGAACAGGGGAAATCTGTACATGTGCGTGGGTGTCTGCACAAAAAGATGGGTAAATGACTTTTCATTCTCTGTACCATTTTGACCTTGAACTTCGGGATTCATAGTAACACCCACCCAACGTCCATAACGAGCCCATGTCCAGTCACACATCGGGTCTACAAAGAGTCGTGTCCCCTGCAGTCTGGGCATTGTGAGGCACAAGCCTGTGAAATCTGTCTTTGGTCTTGTTTGGGCATGAGAGATTACGGTGGGTTTAGGCTGCGGTCTCCTAAGCTTATTGTTCACACACTGACTGATGGGGAAATTCATGGCGAGCAGTGGACTCAGAGTTATTGGTGAGAGTTTCATCATTTAACAGATGGGAGGACGAAAATAGATGAAAGATTTAAGATCCAAGATTCATTTCTTTGTGCACCCAGCAAGGGTTGTGCAGTTTGCTGAGCTTGACATTAAAAACTCGACAAAGAGAAATAAAATAAAAGAACTTACAGGTTTGTTGATAAAATTTGGGCTTAAATACTATACAGAGTTACTTTTGATTTCTAAAAGCAACAACAAGCAGTGATTACATGGTATAAATTAGATCTATGGGTCAAATATGGAGGCATTAGTATTGTATTAACATAAAATACTTACACTTCAGATTTTTAATTAAAACGTCACCATAGTTTGTTGTATTTGCCTCCTAAATTATTCAATGCAATTGTTGCAGATTGACGCACTTGTCAGAAGCCTTTTAATGAGTGAAGACACAGGACAGTTGTTTTGTCTAGACGCTTTGCCCTCTGTGAGGTAATTGAAATTCAAATCAAATTCTGTCTGTGATGCACCTAAACGCCTCTCAGTGGTGTCAGCCCTGAAATAAATTCCCACACTAAAGAAAGACGCCTTTGCAAAGGTTCACACAGAGGTCAAACACATGCCCTCTCTCTCAGGAGGTCTTTATTGCACATCTGCTTCATGAGATAGTGTAAAATAAGGAGGGGGAGAGAAATGAAATGTAGTGGAGGTCATATGTGGGATTCAAAGCATTTTATAAGCACATAACATGGGCCAGATAGCCTGAGGAGCCATTTGGATGCTCTCAGCCCCATCCCATTCCCAGTTCAATGCAATGTCATGCCCCAATTTGTCAAATACATGGAGGTTGGTGCACACAAGACCTTTGCACAGAAGATTGTTTTTCGAGTCTAGTGTGAAACCAAAATTTTAAAAACTAACAACTTTTACGTGAACCAGACAAAGCAATTTTGATGCCTACTTGGCCAAACTGTAACCATTTCTCAATATTAATCACAGGATCTTTTCTTTAACCTGACCAAACTTTAACTGTTGGCCAACTGTGAACATTTTCACCACATAAGAAAGTTTTTCTGGTAGGAAACATTTGGGTCTTGTACATACGTGCCAAAAGGTACCTTGTGCATCTACAAGAGACATTAATACGAGTCTCAAAAACATTTAGATGTGTGGATGAGAACAGGTTGATGCTACTTATGTGTAATTCTATCACAAATTTTTGTGTACAGTGGTATGTAACTACTAGCTAGTTATAAACTAGCATTATGCTAAATCTGATTGAACAATTAAAACTTAATAAACATCTTAGCTAGCATATATTTTAAAAATCACAAGAGCAGCAAAATTACACTTCCAGAGATACACATCGTTGTAAACCTAACCCTTTTTAAAGTTTCTGTTTACAGTTAAAAATGAGAGGGAATACCTCTCATACCTGATTACATTAACATTAGTGCTACTAGCATAAAATTTATCATTTCAGATTTATTGTTATTTCATAAAACTGATATTACAAATCTTCCATTTTATATCTTTAACTAAACAGTATTTTTTACCAAGTGTCAGTATGTGTCAACTATCTAACTTAAGACCAGAATATTGTCGGTTTCTGTTGTGCTAATGGTTA
>JAPZDV010000025.1:3175856-3190141 GCA_029814665.1 Acanthurus lineatus | reverse complement strand
GTGTAATTCTATCACAAATTTTTGTGTACAGTGGTATGTAACTACTAGCTAGTTACAAACTAGCATTATGCTAAATCTGATTGAACAATTAAAGCTTAATAGACATCTTAGCTAGCATATATTTTTAAAATCACAAGAGCTGCAAAACTACACTTCCAGAGATACACATCATTGTAAACCCAACTCTTTTTAAAGTTTAGCTGTTTACAGTTAAAAATGAGAGGGAATACTTGATTACATTAACATTATTGCTATTAGCATAAAATTTATCATTTCAGATTTATTATTTTATAAAACTGATATTACAAATCCTCCATTTCATATCTTTAATTAAACAGTTTTTTTTAATCAAGTGTCAGTATGTGTCAACTGTCTAACTTAAGACCAGAATATTGTTGGTTTCTGTTGCGCTAATGGTTATTAAGCTAACAACATTAGCTTATCAGCAGCTAGAACTGACAGTTAGAAGGTGTAAAAAGTCTAATTTGTGTGGTCCAGCCTGTTTAAATCTGTTGACAGGTAAATATCCAACTAGTCAGGCTTTTTAATAGGCGTAGTTTAAACCTACTAAGTGTTAGCATTTGATTTAATGTCAGTGTTGATAAGATTTCTTGTCTCCTCCTATGGAGCCGTTCGGGACTCCAGATATAGCTGCTCTCAAAAACCCGATTCACATTACCTCAAAATCAAATTGTTCTGATTGGAATCACACTGGACCCTAATCTAATCTTCACTGCAACCCAAACAACAGCATTTTATTCCGCCTCTAAATGAGAGGCGTTGATGTCTCAACTAGTGTGTTGTTTCTCCTCTCTCCTCGTGTAATGATGCTAACAGCCGCTGACCTCTTCTTGGCATAAACAGCATGACTCCCCCGATACTGGCAATAAAGCCGACGGAGGTATTTAAACAACCACAACATGAGGAGTCTCAACTCCTAGTTCATTAACTGCAAAGAAAGGCTGAATAATGAATTCGGCTCTTTTTAGCAGGCCTGAGGAAGGGGCGGGGGGTTGTTATATTGATGTTTCTCCATGATTAACACCCCTGACTCGCCATCCAGAGCTTCTAAATCTGCCTCGATTTCCATGGCAATCAGAGCCGGCCCTTCACCGCAGGAGCCTGTATCTTTATAAGGCTGGAGTTTTTCTGCCTGGTTACACTTATTTCAGATATTTTAAAAAGGTGGTATACTCATGGATCATCACCCACAGCTGAGCATAAGTTAAAAGATAAGAGAAGATTGATTTGTTTTTACAGAGACGGGGTTTTATGGTCGTCTTTGTGCAGGCATGCCCTCTTATCTGCATCATCCTCTGGGTTGCCTGAGGGGAGCCCATCCCACCTCCAAAGTGGGGAGAAGCTACTCTTTATCTCGTCAGCTGCACCAAAACTTGTGACCTAGATTACACCATTATCTCTGAAAAGAGCCAAAAACCCAACATTTGAGTCCATCAGAAATCTTATCAACTGACCCCCTGCTGCTTGAATCGGAGGCTGGGTGTGGAGAAGAACAATCAGCCAGCAGGTTTTCTATGAGAAACAAACTCCCAAGTCCCGCATGGCGTCAAACCTCAAGTGGAGGGGGAAGGGAAAAAAGGGGTGCAAGGGTGGGCTGGGTTACGTCCCCTGGCCCTTGGAGCCATAAATCAAAATAAATTAAAGTCAGGGTCCCCCAGCACATATGGTGCTCTCAGTAACAGGACTGTTCTGGAGCAGGACTGGGTTACACTGCATGTAAAGTCATTCCTACATTCTTCAGTAACTAGAATTGACTTTACTTTTAAGCCAATGATTTACTCTCACGGGTTGCGCCATAAAATGAGGAAAGTCTTAGCTAGTGAACCTTAAGCCAAGACTTTCCTGTGAAGTGAAAACCAGCTGCAAGTTCAGCTCTGTTGTGACATCTAATCAAAAGCAATCACCTGCACACACACTCACTAGATGTAACATGAAGAGTCATAATAAACTTTTTGAGAGAAAATAAATTTAATTGTCCTAGATGGTAGATTTAACATAACTTTTAATCCTTTTTAAATGTTACTTTATGATGTGATTTAACTAGTTGAACGTCTTGGCCATATCTACACCAAGTTTTTTTGTTTGTTTGTTTGTCTTTTTAAGCTAACGTTAACTGGTACTGAGTGCATTTGGGTGTAGATGACTTTACATGACTTGGTGAGGTTTAAATGAGTGATAACCAAGACTCTGATTTGAAAACTCTCTATTGAGGAAACAGATTTTAGAAAGAGGTCAGGAGAAAGATAAAGAACAAGTTCCTCTAAACTGTATTTAGGTTAACTACTTCAGTAAATGCACCTAATTACTTTGCTCTAATTATGACAAGATAAAGTCTTGTTATGGGATTATAAAGCTAAATCATAATTTGCACCGACAGGTTACTGAAATAATACTGTTTGAATTTCCATTTAAAGTCCTAATGAATAAGTAAAAGTTTACACTCAGGATTACTTTTGTTCTGAAAAAATGCCATCCTGTCAAAGAATTTAAGAGTCATTATCTATGCCTACTATTTTTTAAAGAATTCTGAGGAAACTTGTTTAATTTCCCCCTCCATCTTTCATCTCAGTGCCGACAGTGGTTGTAGATTTAGATTTCTCGCTCTGGAACAATTTACACCACTTGATGGTTATCAGGTTGAAGTACAGTAAAAAAAAAAAACCTCTCTGCACTGCCTCCCTTTTCTTTTTCCTTCTCGGCTCACACGGCAGTAAATTCACTGTACATAGCACGAAATGTCACCGAGCCAACACTAAGCCTCTTATCACTTTCTCCCCCACAGTCCTCCTTTATTCCTGCTCCTTTGACTCTCGGTTAAAGCTTGCATGTCTGATTTTTTTTGAATAGTCTTCCTGCTTTAAGCAACTGCAGTGTTGACATGTAGAAGATTTTTTAACATTTTGGAGCATCATATACAAAATCTGATACATACTTTCAGATATATGTTGCTTTCTCTCACATTCAAGTTATTTATTGTCAATAAATACATCAAATAATTTGAGTTTTTTGCTCAATCAGTGCAGTAAAGCATTAATTTCATAAATGTGCTCTTAAACTGACCCTCATCTATAAACTGCGACCACTCGGTGAGACTGCAGCTGAGTTGAAGGGTCGTCCTGGAAATTCATCTAATCTCCTTAGAAAAAGACTGACAGCTCAGTTAAAGCAGAGTAATCTTCAATCCTTCACATCTAATTAGCTCTGTCCTTCGTTCAGCTGAGTGACCTGCAGGGAAACATCACTGGCTGCCATCATGAGTTCATATTCAGTGTCTGTCGTTGCTCTGTGGAGCTCAGTGAAGAAACAAACAGTCAAAATTTGTTACTGGTTTCCATTATGAGAACTGGGAAATTTTTTTAAACGACATTGCTTTTGTCTCTTTATTTCAACTTCTGAGTTTTTATATTTAGCTTTGAGGCTATTGAGCTTTTATCTACATTGTCAGTAACAGTTAATTGACACGTTTGTTGATTGTGTCTGCAATACACACACACTGGAGGTCATTAAAAGCCCAGTGTGTCACATGTAGCAGATGCTTTAAAAGGTAAAGCCCAGAGGTCTTGACCAAACTCCCATATGTGATGAGTTGAATGTGCTAGCAAACATCATCCATCCATCCATCCATTTATTATCTGTAACAGCTCATCTCTTTTTAGGTCACGGGAGAGTGGAGCTGATTCAGGCTGACAATGGGCGAGGGGTGGAGGAAACCCTGCAAGGGTCTCTGGTTCATCCAGGTGCTTCTTCCTGTCACACAAAGACAAGCTGGAGCACCTGGAGAGACCCCTGCAGACACGAGGAGGACATGTAAACTCCACATAGTCAGGATTTACTGCGGTGGTGTCGTATTGTTGGTGGTATTCACATTATTGTGTTCAGTTCCTGCATCGTGTGCTGGCTGCTCTGTTGAAGAATTTCTTTTTGAAGACTAATCACATTCAAGCAGCTCTGCAAACCTGTTTGACGCCTTTTAAATTTACAGACACGTTTCCTCAAAGATCAAATTCAGCATCTTGTTTCCTCTTACAAACTATTTCCCTCTTTGTAGGTCAACAAGTAACTAATTTTTTCTTTTCCTTTTTTTTCTTTTTACTGCATATAAGTTTTCTCATCAAACATATTTAAGTGTACATTTACAAATCTATATCATTGTGTTATGCCAGTGGTTCTTTAAACTGTTGGGTGTGAATGATTCATGTAGAGAAAATAAACTAACAAGAGTTTGGTGATGCTGTTAAGCTGACGATTATTTCATTAAAATCATATTGGATTTTTAAAATAAAAAAATGTAACCTTTTTAATTATTGATTCCACTATAATTTCACATGATTGTTGAAAAACTATTAAGTAGTGGGGGCCTGAACTCTTTTTTCTACACCAATATGCAACACAAATGGAACCACAAAGACAAACTTCGTCATCATGATGCAGTTTCTCCCTTTAAATATATTCTGAGAAACTTTAAACCTCCCAAAAAAGAGGTTTCAAAATCCCTTTGAGCTGCACTCGAGTCACCGAAACGAGAGCAGACTGATAAAGTCTCTCTTTTTTCACAACGTGAGCTGAAACCCGAGACAAGATTCCCAAAGTCAGATCTGAGCTTAGGAGACCGGAGCCTCATTAGCAATCTATCTTTGTGGCCCTGAAAAAAAAAAAAAAACACAAAGTGGCTTTGTCTTTGTGCAGCGTTTGATATGCTGCAGCGGGGGCCCTGAGCTCCGAGATGCAGCGACGACTGAAAGCAGAGACTTCAAAAGTGGCCAGTGTCCACCTTCACCTGCATCTGAAGCCACAAAAAAGAGACAGATGATGCCTTGTTCAGCAGCGAGGAGACATCAGGACATTTCCCAGGCGCCCCTCAAATCACTCTGATTTTACCCCAAGCATCTGAAGCCAAAAACCAAAAAACAACCTTTATTTTGAAAGTCTATATTTTTATGCAACAACTGGCATGAGTCCACATCGTGAGAGCTTTTTATCTGCTTGTCAAACATACTACAGGAACTTCAGTCTGGGGATTTCAGGGGAAGTTTTTTCTTTCCTCCAGCTGTGGTTTTAGCGCATGTCATGCATGTTTACATTGGAAAAAGTTGAATGGAAGGAAAAGTGAATGATACAGAAACAGGAAGTGGCATAAGAGAGGAGAAAAGAGGGAGCTTGCTCGATGATAAAGATAGATTACAGATTTGTTTTGCTAATTTCCAGTACTGTTTTTTTAGTGTGAACTTCGTTAGTAAAACTGATTTGCGTAGAAGTTAAGTATTAATATGTTGAGTTTGGTGGCATCATTCTTGAAGCAGAGATACTTTGTTGTTGGTTTTTCACAGTGTCACATAAACTCTGCTCAAAAATCACCTTTTCAGTGATTCTGTTGTTGTTTCCACCATGTAAGATTAAGATTAAAGGTTCGATACATGTAAGAGCTGCCCACCTGCATGTGGCAACTGCTAACTGTAGCTGCACCTAGCTTGTTAGCTCAGTTAGTTATGCAGTCAGTAATCTTATTAGCTAACTCTGATGATAGAAGAAGCTCTGGGCATTGTCAGAGCATAGATGTTGTTCACATCACTAGCACATGAGCAGCAGGAGGAGGTTTTCCAGGCCGAGATGAGGGGGGAACCTGCAGGTAATGCTAGCAGGAGCAGAACTTGAGTTTCAGGTTCAAAATGGTGGGCTGAAATACAACAGGCTAGCTGGTTAGCATGCTTCCTTCAGTAGACGATTTTGGTCTATTCTCTTTTTTAGAGCTTAAATCTAACATATCGCACCTTGGCATTGCAACCTATAGTGGTTGTAGCAGAACAAAACTTTGATGAAATGGATGTAGCTGTGGAAGGTGTCAAAAGTTGACCTCGAAACAGAAACTGTTAAATCTAAAAAGCTAATTGCGCCAAGTAACATTTAAGTCAGCTTCCATGGATATGCTACCGCAAATGACGAGGAAACAAAACGAACCAGAGTAACATTCCACTCAAAGTTAAGTTGCTAACTTGAAGACATTTTTGGACAAATGAACGAAGCTATAAAAAAAAAAGCATTTCAGCCTAATTATACGGAGGAAGACTCCCATAATAGCGCCCCCTTCCTGTTTTGTAGTGGTTGCGCCAGTTCCTTTGCAAACTCAAACCCAGTGACACAGTGACAGGAGCTGCCAATCTTAAGGGAGTTAATCTTTTAAGCGTTTAAGCATTTAAAATTTAACCTATAATACATTTATTCTAAGAAGATAAACTTTGTAACTGTGTGAACTGCTGAGGAGTCAAAAACATGGATTCATTTACCTGCATGATTTTTAAGATATGCAGCAAATATCAACTCAAAGAAGATATAAACACCATAAAATCAATGAATGTTCCTTGTTTCTAGACAGAAATATCACAAAATGAGAAAGAAATGTGCTGTAGGTTTATACTCTCCAGTTGCAGTGACCTGCACCCCGTGACTTTTACACAGAGACGGATGGATAAGAAAAACAAAACAGAACAGTGTGTTTCTTGACAACTGGATAATGTTCTACAAGTTCAGCAGCTTTGAGGACAATGGGTTCTCCTCGCACAGGGAACGGCCGTGACTTGTTTGACACAGCGACGACCTGTTTAACCAGAGCAGGTGTATCCTCGTCCTGGAGGAAGTCTTTGCTGCAGGCCGTTCACACTCTCTGACGGACAAACACGTGGGCAGAAGCTGTTCTGGGAAGGAAAATCCTAGTAATGAACAATCCCTCATCAGCTATTGTTAACATCTGCATTTCAGCTGTTTTTTTTGTTGGTTTTTTTTCTCAAACCTTAACTAAACAACACTGCCAAGAGAATTTCATGCAACATGTTGCGGCATAACACAGATTGTGACATTTTTGGGGCTTTCTCTGTATTCCCAGAGCTCTTTAAATCCCAATCTGGGAATGCTGACAAAATATCTGCTCTGTTTTGATTTCTTTTGTCTCGCAGCATGTTGGCGTTTCTATGAGTGGTGGCGCCGAGCGGCCTATTCCACATTCAGAGCGAAGCTTAATGTGACATCTGCATTTGAGACCTGACGACACATTTCGCCGAAACACCCCGAGGACAGCTTGTGGACCGACACGATAACCTGAAATATGATAAGATGAACATAATGGACTCCCAGGAGGAAATCACCGACAGCTCAGGAGAGAGGAACAGGTTATAAAACACTGAGTTAAAAAGGTAATAAAGGCTGTAAATGTCTGCAGGATGTCAACATAACACTTCCCGATGGCAACAGTGAAATCGGGGCACTGGGATGACAAATAACAAGGTGCTGTGTCCTCGTGTGTTTACAGTTCATATATTTACAGCAATAGGAAGTAGAGTACATTAACTCATGCACAGCTAAAAGGTCAGTATTTTCATTTCAGGAGACTTTTTTACTCTTTTGCCCACTAAACTTATGTAATAGTTAATTTACGTTTGACTGAAACCATTTTGTCATAGAAAAACTGCAGAATATCAACTTTTTAAAAACTATTTAACAGCCTTTGGCTAGTAAAAGCAGTTGTGACAATTATTACTATGTTTTTGTTGTAATAAATAAATAATATACACTTCTAAAGGCTCATTTTAGTGTTTTTTTTGATGCAGTGCATATACATATGACTATTTTGTGGACAAATCTAATAAACGGATAAACAATTCAGTATTACTTCAACAGATTTCAATTTACTCCTTTACCTTTAAATCTCTTTAAGATAAAAAATGTACATAAAGTGTACTATAATAGACAAAACATAATAAGTTTAGGGATTTTTGATGCATTTAATTTTGGGTTTTTGAGAGTGAAGGAGGCGGAAGTAATGGAAATTTTTCTTGAAAATCATGGCTATAGTCACAAATCACAACAGAAAATGAGCCATAATAACAAATTATTGAGCTTTAAGTCACTAAGAATCTCAGCAGATTTGTTTTCATTATTCATTAATGATTAATGTAGTTTATAGCGAATGAATTAGGTGCTTTTCTGTGGATAGATGTCACCAATTCCCCCTCTATTACTCATGTGATCATACAGTATTATAAAAAGTTATTTTTAACATTTCTTGCTGGTAAAATGAGCAGAATTGCAGCAGCATCGTGTTCGCAGCCTCAGTTGCTGCACATGCCTTCATGCACGCTGCTGCTCTATTTCTGCAGTGAAAGCAGTGAGAGTATGTGGGTTTGTTTTGCTGCCATGCAGTTGCCCTCAGCTGTCCCATTGCTCAGCAGGGGAGGGGGACATACCCCAGTTCCTCCCCCCTTTTTTTTATTTTTTCTTCTCTCTCCTACCCCCAATTCTTTCTCTTTCACTCCCAGTAGCTCTCAGAGACAAATGCAGGCGAGGCGAGGCAACTAGGTCAACATCCAGCCATTTAAACTCCTGTGTCCCTGTTGAGACAGCAGGACAAATGGGTCCTACTTCAGCGCAGACACAAACAAAGGCCCTCACATCCATCTGAGACCTCAGGCCCACTTGCATCCAAATGAGGCGACGGTGGAGGGAAATCCACTTAGCCCTGTTAGTTAGCATGCTCGCTGACCAGGAAACACAATGGGTTACACAATCACACAATGGATCCTGGTTGTGATAAGGATGGGAAGGCATTTTTTTTTTAAATTCAGGGTTACTGTGTGTTTTTGTGTGTTTTGCTCAGTGATCTCAAGGAGCCTGTTGGCTAACAAGCTGTACATGTTCGCTAAAGCCCACACAAGTCGAATCAAATAAAGTGTCCAGGAATTTGCATTTCATAATAGGGACGTCCCTCCTCTCCTGCGACTGACTGATCGCATGTGGCCTCCCCAAATGAAAGCCTGAATTATTTAAGCACAATCTGGCAGGTCGGACTGTATTCATTTCCTGTTCAATCAGACAGTTTGATGGCTATTTAGGAACCACTGAATACATCAGTAAAGAATTATGAGGAACTATCTTCAAGAAGTAAGCTACTAAAAATGGACAGCTATCTTTATGAGAAGGTGGCTTTCCATATTTCATTATTTATATATTAAAAGTTTTTGTTCTTGAATTTGATAGATAAAGATAAAAAGGCCCCATTTTTTGTGCAAAGCAAGGGACTTCTTCCCCATGTTTGCATCAAAGTGCTATTTTTGTTGCTCAACATTAATGCAGATTTGTCAAGATGAGTGGAACATGAGTATAGAAATGGTTGTCCACTGCAATTTTAGTGAAATTTTTAATGTGAAACTACATCTGTTAGCTGTTTTCAAGGCTTTAGTGGGCAAGAGCTCACCTGAGAGACCCATCAAAAGTGCCACTGACAGATACATTTCATCCCGCTCACATAAATAATTAAAGAAAATTATTTGAATGCAGCTTTCTGATTAAACTGTGACTTTCTTGACGTAAAAAAACATCTTTCAAAATGACAGACATCATATGTGTAACTGAACAAATCTGTAAATTATCTGACCCTTTTCATTTACTACTTAACATATTTTTTCCGAAATAATGTCCCATGGTGGTCTACCTGAAAGGGGCGGGGCTTAACAATGCTATACATCCTTTAGTCGGTGAGATATTTTGATCTGGTTCAAGGTGTTTATTCAACACCATCGTGGTCATTCACACATCAAGGCGTTACGCTGGCAAGGCTTAAAACAAAACAAAAAAAAAAGAGGCACAATACACAAAAGGCCAAAGCTTATTTCTTTTCTGCTGACGTGCTTGACGCACCTTCGACAAACAAACCCACATTACTCACTTTGAAACCTGCCATGATGTCATCGAGCAAACAAAGTGACAAAAGCCAGCGGGCTAATAATAAAGCACTTCCTGCTCCACTCAGTTTGTTGATGTGCTCCTTAGCAGGTGCTGTGAGCTCAGCGCTGCGGGAACAAACATGTAACTTAAAACCCCAAATTATCGGCTGGGAAGTCAAACAAGCCTCAGTGCATCAGTGCTGTGTTTGTCTGCTGGCCTGTCGCAGCTTTTGTCAAAGGGAGGAAAATGTATCATGTTTGCTCATCGCTTTTGACTTCAGGGTCACAACCACAGGTGAAGCAGCAAAAGTGTAAATAAGGACACTGAAGCACTGCGTTTTATCTCTGTTTCCACTTTCAGGTTGTGATCTCATCTGAAATCTCTTAATTGTGTTTTAAGTTTGTCTGTTTTCCTGATGTTTTTTACCTTAAAATAATCAAACAATGAGATCTGATCTTTATCTTTTGTAATCAATGTTTTTTCACTTGTATTAAAAAGTTTCAACAAACAGTAATTATCTTTATTAAAGTCACAAACTTAAATCTTTCATCTTAAGCTTTATTATTCTGTTTATTTTGTAATTTTTTGCTTTTAGGTGCTGTTTTAATCCGTCTTTTCTGTTTCTGTGTATAGATATTGTTTGAACTATTTGTTCTTTGTTTTATTTTGTTTCATTTTTAAAGAGTAAAAGTGTCATTTTTCTTTGTTTAAATGAGGATGAAGACTCTAAATACACCTGTCATGCTTCCCTCTGCACGTTAATCCTTATCTTTTCTATTCATTGTATCTGTATTCCTAATATTGTGCAAATAAACTAAAACTTAATTATGATACATGCGGTATTATAGCCCTCCAGGCCTCACTACAACCCCAAATTACACTTGTTTAATGTCTTTAGAGTACAGCAGTATAAGTACGAGTACAAAAATACATAAGTACAAAACTTACAGAGAAATAATTTTATTTATTGTTGACAAAAAATGAATGTGTTTCAACTTTAAGCCACAAACATAAACTAGATGCATTTTTCAGGAATAAGAGCTGCATGTTCTGCTACTTTCTAATCAAACAGTCTGTAACCTAAAACCAGGTAAAACAGGTAAAAAAAGCACAAAGCTTCAGAGCCTCGGGGTAGATCCACTGTGCTTCATTATCTCTTCAGTCTTTGTAAGGCACTGATATAAAATCTGACCTGTTTCTAGTTTAAAATAGGACTCCAGCGCACCTGATTTTAGAAATGACTTTGTGACCAAAATAATGAGGCCTGAGGATCTGGCAAACTGCTTCATGCTGTGATCGGTGCCTCTGTGGTTTGAGTCTCTGCTGACAAAGACGGATCACTGCACGCTCAGCAAACTTTTCCCTGAAATAAAAAAAAACAGTCTGCTGAGAGAAAACTTCCTCCCACAACACTCTGACCTGTTGGAAAGACGAGTGGAAACAGCAGTGCTTGCTGATCACAGAGGAACCTGAGAGGCGTTGAAAGGTAACGTGTTGTTTCAGCGCACACATGAAGAACCAGGAAACCAGCATCACCTCCAAATATACTTTTTAAACACTGCTATTGTCTCATGTGCTGATGCAGTCATTGCACATCATCACTCATGATCATGTAACGCCATAATGGGGGCAATTTTTTTCCACTTTCTTTAAATTGTGGCTCTGCAGGGTCAGTCTGAAAAACAATTCTGTTTCTATTTTCTCTCCAGATGTTACTGAACAAAGATATTTGTAAATTAATACAAAAATTAAAATGAATAAATAAAGGAATAAGTCTTCCAAGGGGTTTATAAAAATATCTGTTTCCTCCCTGGTTAGTTAGAAGATATTTCTGGAATCACAAGACACTTAATCAAGCTTATAAATAATGCAAAAAATTCATTAAGCAGTCGTAACCATATTGGACACTGTAATTGTATATTTTGTTAAAACAATTACAATAATCTAAAAATAAAACATGAATTGTCGGTACTTTTT
Source organism: Acanthurus lineatus (assembly GCA_029814665.1). NCBI lineage: Eukaryota > Metazoa > Chordata > Actinopteri > Acanthuriformes > Acanthuridae > Acanthurus > Acanthurus lineatus. The sequence goes on along the minus strand of JAPZDV010000025.1, from coordinate 3,178,432 downwards.
ATTGTATAACTGCCATTTTATGTATTTAAAAGCGCCTATAGTGTATTGTAATGATGTCTGCTCCATGAGGATATATTACATCTCAGCCGTTTTATCTGTGCTGGAAACCCGACAGTGGGTGGTTGTTAATTGATAAAACATGCTGTGTTCACATTTTAAAACATAAATGTCTCTATTAAAACTCTCACATTACACACAGTCTTTAAAAAGCTTTTTTTTTCCACCTGTTTTAACAGAAAGTTAATGAAAAATTTCCCTTAGCTGCTAATGAGGAGTGAAACCAGTGCTTTAAAAACATTTTGATTCAATTACCTATATAAACTAATGACAGATATTAATTAATCTTTTTATTTCTGATTATTTCTCTCCACTAGCAACTAGCTGCATGGCTAACTGAGCTAACAAGCTAATGCAACGAGCTCAAATATGCTACACCAAACAGTGAGCTGAGCTCTAGTTAGCATTTATTTTGATTTTACACAGTTACATCTCAATCTGAAGCATTGGGCTGATAAAACTCATGACCTGGTGATGGCGCTAGAGGGAGAACTTATTTAAATTCATCCTGAGAGGGACTGAAGTATTTCTTTTATCTTCAACCTTTAACATTTGAAGCTTTGAGACAAACTCTGCTGAGAAAATAATGTAACTGAGTGTGTGTGGGGGGGTGTATGTGTGTGTGTGTGTGTCTGTGTGTTCAATCCAAATCATGTGAGTGTCACACTTCACAGTGCAGCACACTCATTAAACTCACAATCCTAACACGAAATGAGGTAAATCCTCAGTATAACATTACTTTCTCTCTGTTAATGAGCTTGAATCAGTGAAACTTCAGCACCGTTTGATCCTCTTTGTTTTATAAAAAGACAAAAAATTTTAATGCTGAAGGTGGTAAACGTGTTTTATCACCACGCAGACAAACTAAACTAAGCTGCAGGTAGCAACTTTCTCATTCTTCCTGCGTGACTCAGAGTCTGTTTGGCAGAGAAACGCCTGATAAACTTATCAGTGATCGGTCAAACGTGAGGACTTCCCATGACCTCATGGGTAATTGGTTTAGCTGTAAATCCGAAGCGGTGGCAAAGCTCATCTGTAGCGACATCCCCCACATTCACTGAGAGTCAAAAGAGGAGGTGATGTGGGGGGGTGAGGGGGGAGTGTGGATGGTAACACTGTGTGGCTGGCACGGTGAAGTCAGGTGAGGCTGAAAGTGCAAAACTTACTGTAAAAGGATCTCTGAGAAATCCTTGACCTTTATTCTCTCACCGCTGAAATGTGTCTCTTCTGAGTTTTATCTGTTTCTGCTCACAGTTTGTTTTCTCTGTCTGCTGTTTGTGCTGGAAAGGTAACAAATGTTAAGTTTTACACACATAGGAGCAGCGAGAGTGAAAGATTTTGCGGCATAAAAACCAAAACTAAGGAGATAAGAGAAATTAAAATGTTCCAAAGAGCCGAGAAAAGAAGTGCAAAGTCACCTTGAGGATCCCCTTTCACTTTACACACTGTCATTTTATCCACAGTTTGATGATATCAAGTAGGATTAGTGCAGCTTTAAGGTTTGGTATAATCACCCCTGGTTGTTAAAACCTCCTAAACAGATACAGTTGGCAGGATCTCTGCAGGACTTTAAGGCCTTAAACTCTCACACTGTGTACACTGTGCTCGGTGGCTTAGCGGTTTGCACCGTCACCTCACAGCATGAGGCTGAATCCCAGCTGGGCAGGTCGTCTCTCTCTCTGAGGAGGGGGTATAATGTTTCCTCTGTGTCTGTGTGGGTGGGTTTTCATCCAGGTGGTCCAATTTACCCCCCACCCACCATCATAAAAACATGCACAAACAGGTAAATTTCTCCTGTCAGAGTCTTTGGTGTGAGATCTGGAGTTTGTTCGTGTTTAAAAGGCTTCAAGCTGCTCCTCATCGACAGATTCAATGCAGCGAAACAATGAGTGTGATTGTATCTGACAAATATTCTCAGCTTCTTAGTTATTGATTAACCTGTAATGGCCGAGCAGTTAATGCCAATGCTGGTAATGTTTCATTTACTTCTTTATTTGATCCCATTGACTTCATGCACTAACACACAAGCATACAAATAATAAATAACAAACAGCTTTTGCATTGCAGTTTATTTATTAACTCATTTTATTTCTATTTAGCTCAGAAACAATTAGTTTACATTATGTTTTGCTAGCTGGTTTAAGTTGTATTCAGTAGTTTCTCTTTGCTCAGAGGCACCTGGCTTCTGATTCATGGTCAAACAAAAGATGGAGAGGGGGCGGAGCCTGTTTTAATGCAGGGGCCCCAAACCAAGGACCATACCAAGTGATCAGACATCTTGGGGGGGAGCAGGGTTTCTTTTTATCTAAGTTTAGCTATTTCCTTTGTTTTTCCTCCTTGTTTTTTGCATTTTTTTTGATCAAAGTTTATATCAGTCATCATTCTGTTTTGTCTGTCAGTTTATGTCACTTCTATCTTTGTTATCTATATTTTTTAATACAGTCGAGTCTTGTTGTGGGGGGGGGGGGGGGGGGGGGGGGGGGGGGGGGGGGGGGGGGGGGGGGGGGGGGGGGGGGGGG
>JAPZDV010000025.1:3156363-3168669 GCA_029814665.1 Acanthurus lineatus | reverse complement strand
ATAATTTCTGTGAGTAATAATTGCTTCAAGTCATTTATTGTTTATATTAATGTGATGACGGCAGCCATGTTGGATGCAGGAGCTCAAATATGTCGAATCTGTGAAGGTTCTTCAGGAAAAACATGAACTGGACTCGCTGATCTCGCTGCTGTTGGTTCATTAACAGATTAACAAACAAACCTTTTCAACTCCCACAGATCAGAGTGTGAAGAGCTCAGTCCTCCCATAATGCACCACGCCACACCCGACTACCACCACCACCACAACAACAACAACAAAAACAACAACAACAGGCCTCACGCTTGACCGCCTCCACACTCTCAGTGAGGTCTGACCCACTTGGCCCGCGTCGGCCCGCGTCGGTCCGGTCCAGAGCTGCCAGCTGCTGTTGCCGCGGGTGATGATGAAGATGTTGGCACAGGCATCGACTCAGGTGCCGTCTCCAAGGGAACCAGCGGGACTGTGACAATCTGATCATCACCGCGGCGACTGACACCTGACTGCACCCCCAACCTGGAGCGGCTAACACCGTCAGCTGTCTCCAACAGGCCTGAGTGACGGAGATGCAGGAGGCTTGTGACCTGAGGTGACACGTCAGGAGGACGCGAAACAACAGTGAATAATAGATTAACAATCAATATTTATAATCAGATGATAATGTTTTATTTTTTTTTGTTCTTTAATTGAATTTGTTTTTTTGTTTTTTTTGTTTTTTTTTTCCCACTGTGGGATGAAGATGTGTCACAAAGTTTTTTCCAGGTCAGAGTTAGAAATACATTTGCAGTTTAGCTCTCGGGTAGCTCAATCAAGTTAATTAGACTGCAATCAAGGCTTTATCATTATTTAACATTTTGCCTCTTTGATGTTGATGTTTTGGGTTCATTGCTCTGAGCACGACACACACACACACACGAATACACATACACATACACAAACACACAAACTCACTTATGTCACTTTTGGGGGGTTTACATAGTCTCACATTGATTTTTTGAAGACTTTTCCAAACCTTAAACAAACCACTAATACCTGACCTTGAGCTCTGACCCCAGTTTTGCTGTTTTCAATCCGGGGACGTGGTTTTAGCTGGTCCCAAGTCTGATGTGTGTCCCCAAAAGGAACATAACTCAGACTTAAACACACACACACACACACACACACACATGCTCCGCCGAAGCTGTTAGTGTTTAGGTGGTGTTGCCCCCGAGACTTCTGCTCCACAGTTCTCATGTAAACACAATAAACCCTTTATTTGTTTATCCACTTATTTCTTATTGATAATTGACTTTGTTTTTATAATGAGCAAAAAAATTAAAATGTCGTGAATGAAGCAAAATAGATCAAAATGTGAAAATGTCAAAAGTTCAAATGAGTGGCCAATTCACCTCTTGCACCCGTTTGTATGCGTGCCCACTTTGATTTGTCATTGGCTCCTGTGATAACTGGGCTAATTTTTAATTGGACGAGGCATCCGCCAGGGCCGCTCTCATTGGTTTGCCGGCCAGTCGGCGCTCTCCTCCCTTTGACCCCCTCACTTCCTGTCCCCCAGGACACCATTAGGCTCTGCCAGGTCCGAGCCTGTTCGTTAAAGCTTGTCACGCTGCGCCGCCGCTGCGCATAACAACAGCAGAGCGAGGGAGAGAGAGAGAGAGAGAAAACGATTCAAAGCTCCCTCCTTAAAAAACTGTAATGCTATATTTATAAGCCAGTATTTATAAACACATTTGCATATATCAAGATGAAAAAGTTGTTTGAATTGAGGGCAATTTGCATTTGGTGAAACATATGGCGGAGCCACGGAAGCCATGGGCCATGCCTTCATTACCCGATCTTCGTTTCATCAGCCCCTCGCCTCCCTGCTGAGCCTCCCCACGGCGGAGCCTTCTGTCCCCGAGGTTTCAGTGACAGGGGACAATATGTCCCCAAGGTGAGGAGCAGGGGGAAAGCCGCACGCACGCCGCTCCTCCAATGATTATTTAATCAGACTCTTCACTCTGGATCTGAAAGAGGAGAGAGGTACAAAGTGGCGCTTATTACCCATTTGTTCAACGCAGGGAAAGGAGAGCAGAGAGAGAGAGAGAGAGAGAGGGAGACAAACAGAGGAAGAGAGAGGAGAGAGGAGCTCGAAATGGCAGATCAGTTAACACAGCTGACGAGAATGAAGATCCAGAGGAAAAGAGATGAAAAGAGGAGAAAAAAAAGGATGTGGTGATAAAAATATTGGGCACAAAAGCTGAAAGAAAAAGAACAAGAAATGAGATCAATTACAAGAGCCAGTGATCGATCTGAGAAGAGAAACATAAAAATGGAAACATAACAGGATTAAAAACTATATTTTGTGGCAAGAAGGATAAAATTATGAGATTTCATCTTGAAAAAAAACTCTATGAACTTTACTCAAAAATCGTCATTGTGGAAAGTACATTTACTTATGTACTGCAAGTTTGTGGTACTTTTACTTAAGGAGTATTTTTTGTATTGTACAACTTTAGTCCTCTACCTCTCTGCAGTTAAGAGGGAAACAACTTACTTTTTACTCAACTGCATTTATAGGAAATTTATAGCTTCTTTGCATTTGAAAATATTTTACAAATAAACATGTAATTATGGTAAAAAATGCTAAAGATTTATTTGATTTTTTTCATAAAGCATTAAAAAATAATATCGCCCTTGATCAATTACAGCATTTAATTACTATATCTACAAGTATTAGAAATACAATAATAAAATATATAAATAAAACAAATCACTCTAAAAGTTGTGCATGATATATACATTTACTCTTATGCAGTACATTTTTCTAATTAAAATAATAAATGAATTAAATTTTGAATACTTTATTCATTTTACATTATTTGTCTTCCATCACTGATAGTTGGTGAAATTAACTTCCATAAACCAAATATGGAGCAACAAAAGAGCGGAAATGAGAGAATAAAAGAAGAACAAAGGGGATGTGTGTTGAGGTTTGTTTGGGTGGAGGTCCTGCAGGTGAGGGTTCAGCCCGTCTCTCTCTTTCTCTCTGTCTGTCTCACTCTCTCTCTCTCTCTCCGCCTGGCTGCAGCTTGGCGTGCCACTCACACCAGCGCCACATTTGCATGTGCAAAAAAGCCCTGTGTTGAAGTGCGGCGGCGGCGGCGTCTCTCCCCACCTTCAGCGTGTGTGGTCGACAGGTCTGCGATTTGTTTAAGTGCTTATGAAAGGTCCTCGTCCGCAGCCGCAGTCCGTCTCTCAGACCTGATATGTTGTTTTGACATGTAGTACCTGCTTTTTTCCAGGCTCCTGGGTTATTTTCCAGGACTTCTCTCGGTGCAGGGAGGGGTTAGAAAATGGCATGCAGGTCACAGTTGTCTGTCACGGTTTCTGGCCTCAATGTTTGTCTTTCTATTTCCATACTTTACTTCCATTTGGATGGAGCTGGATTTAGAGGCAGGCTGTTCATTCTGAAGGTCATTTGGGGTATTTTAGGAGTACCTGTCCACAAATTTTCACCCGAGAGCTTAAATTTAGGCAAAGCTTTGAGAGCTCTTTTGTGGCTGTCTTTTTTTCTGTCCATTTCACATGCTGTGAATTTGACGTTAATGGTTCATTTACATGGTTTTGAATTTATGTAATCTCATTAAAGTAGTTGTATATAAGTATTTATTTTTAACCAACAACTTTTACAAGTCTGATTTTAACTTCTGGATGGTTAAATGTAGTCAGACAAACACTAAGATAGCTTTTACTGAGATGATTATTGGAGAGCACACTGCAGGTTGGAGTTGATTTTTACACATTAATGTTCAATGTGACTCAGGTTTGACCTGCTTTGGTTGTGGCTTAGTTTGCATTTGTTCCTCTACTACTTAAAATAATAATAATAATAAAATAAAACTTTTAACTAGTTTAAGTAAATTCAGCTAGACTTTATAGCTGATTTATTCCTTTTTATTTTTAATTCAACTGCTTACCATCATTACATTTTTTTTAAGATACTACAGATTATTTGTCACTTAATTTGGCTAACTATTTCAACTGTCAATACATTAATCACTTTAACTTTTTAGCCATTTTTAGCTGTTTATCTAAAACTTTTAGCTGTTTCAGATGTTTGTAGTTCACTCATATGTGTTTGAACATTACATTTATCTGTTACAGTTTCATTTTAGGCTAACTCTTTAGCCATTAAATTAAGCTACCTATCTTAATTGTTTATGCATTATTAGCCATTTTAACACTTTTTCAGTCACGTTAACTGTTTATCAGTTACCACATCTGTTTCAGTATCTCACTTATAGCTAACTAATGTCAGGTGTTTATGCGTTACTCTTAGATGTTACAGTTTATTCAACACTTAAGCTAGCTGCTCATTTGTTTTTATTTAGCTACCTGTTAGCTAACTGTTTTACTTTAGCCATTTTAACTGTTTTACTTTAGCTGTCCATACATTACTTTTAACTGTTTTTAACTACCTTGCTCATAGCTAACTACTTAAACTGTATATTACTTTTGGTTGTTTTAACTGTTTTTCCATTTTAGCTAACGGTTTTTAGCCTCTGTTAAGTCGTCACAGTTTACATGCACCAGTCACAACCTTTGGTTTTGGATGTTACAGCTGACTCAGTAAGTGGATATATTTTAATAAATATGGTGTAATTTCTATTTTACTTAAATATATCTGTCACTCAACTATCTTCCTAAAGAAAGAAGCAACTCCTACATGATAGTCATTGCATTAAAAACTCTTAAAATCAACAAAATACACTCAAAACGATACTAAATCTGTTTCAAACATTACTTTGTGCAGACTGGTTGTAATGTAGGTTAGTGCACTGGTTGGTTTTCTGCCTGGGTTCAAATTAATCGGGTATCTCCCTGAAGAAATGGTGCTATTTAACATTAGCCAGGCCAAGATTTTTTTAAAAAAACTCCCCGGCTATGTAAACAGTTGATTCAAAATACTGGTTTAATTAATTTCCCTTTATGATAATGATTTCATGGGCCAATAAATAGTCATTTTTTGCACTGCCTTTTCTTCCCAGTTTAACCCCAATATTATTTCTGCCGTTTAGCTGAAGCTAAAACGGGGGCAAACAGGAAGAGCGTGTCATTAACGCCATGCGTCAACATGCAGCAACTGGGGGAAAGTATCCAGTCTGTTAATAAGTAATGACTGCCTGAGATCACAGGAACCTTACACTACAACAAAACAAGTTAAGCACAAGCTTTGATAATGACTGTTAATAATTCAATATGTGTAATTATCCCTTTACAGGAAAGCACAATGGCGGCGTCTTGCTGTAAGGATGGCGGTAAAGCAATTAAAAAGAGATTGAGGTCAGCGTATCAAAGGCTGTTGACAACCTTACAGGTGTACATGAGAAACATGAAGGAAAGGACGAACAAAGGTTGATTTTTTTCCCCTCTCCTCTTTTCACTGAACATTTGAAACATCCTTTCGTCTTGATGTTACAGAAAACACATTTCTTGATTAAAGGGAAACCCTCTTGGCCTGTGTTGTGATACGTGCAGCCTTTTTTCTGTGCAGCATCTCTCGCTGCTGCTGCTGCTGCTGCCTGTGTGTGGTATCCGCGACCTGCTACTTCCTCAAATTTGCTTCTCCATTGTCCCTGAGACCTTGATTCGCACTAGCCAAATATCGAGGTTGCACATTTGCAACTCAAAACTAGCCAGATCAAATGTAATCACTCTGTTTGTCATCCTCAGATTTGAATTTCACAATGAGTGTGTGGAAAAGAGGAGGAGGGAGGGGGAAAAAAAAAAGGAAACATGTCTGACTTCTCTCAAAATCAATGTCTTTCAACAGCCCTCCGCTCCTCTTTGACGGGAAAGGGCATTCACATGCATTTGGCGGCCATTGTCGGCAGCAAAATGACTAATCATAACATCATTGATGTGTTAAAAAAAACTTCTACTGACGACAGTACCATTGACAACCTTTGCTCCCATCCAGAGAGAAAGAGTTAATTTGATCATGATGACACCAGTCTCTTTCAAGCCCCTTTTCAGGCCAGAAGCAGCTGGGGCTGGAAGAGCAAGAGATGGGATGAATCCTCTGCAGAGTGAGGTGGTGGTGGTGGTGGTGATGGTGGTGAGAGGGAGGGGAGAAAAATGACAAGAAGAGTCGTTATTATGTCTCCATTTTGGGAATGAGAGGGGTTTCTGAATTGCCCTGGATTGCGATCCTGTGCTCGTTCATTCCTGCATAGGCTCTCGGAGCGGCAAATGGGCCTTGGGCCAGTGCGAGGCGCTGGAGTTGGAACAAGAATAAGATCACAATTGCATTTAAAGCCCAGAGAGGGAAAGAAGAGGAGGAGAGACAGAAAGAGGGAGCCTATGAGCCCTAATTGCCAGATGGTGAATATTTTCGCTCCCTTTCAACGGCGCATTAATTGCAGGGCTGCCCGGGGGTTGAGACGTACTGATCAGTGTGGCAGAGGATCCTGACCCTGATTATCCCCCCTCAGATTCCCCCCGCTGGAGAGACAGTGAGCAGTTGGGGCGGTGGGGGGGGTTCGAGAAGGGGAGAGGAGGGGAGGTGAGGGGTTTTTTGCAACAGTTACTCACCCAATCATTTGCCTATCAAGCCACCTGGGCCTCAACACTTTTGGGTTTCAAGTTGGTAAGGAGGTGATGGTGAGGAGGCAGGGTGGAGGGTCTTTTCGGGGGTAAGAGAAGGGAGAGCTGGATGGATGTAATGAGGATAAAGAAGGGTGATGAAGGTAGGGGGAAGACAGACCACCCCCCTGTCCTCCACTCTCCTCCCCATCACCCACCTTTCTCTCCACCTCCTCCCCCTCCTCCTCCTCCTCCTCCTCTCTCCCAGCCCCTCAGCTCCTCGTTTACATATCTCCAAAAGATGTAATTGAATTAAATAAAGCTTTCCTTCGGGGCAGCTGCCACAGCTGCTGTTTGTGGCATGTCAAAAGGCCCGCCACTTTAAGAGCACTTACATATGCTCCAAATTAGCAGGTCAGATAGGCGGACGCACGATGACAGGGCCGAGGCTGCCAGCGCGACAAGGGGCCCACAGCTGTGAGCAATTCACTGGCAGAGTGGAGGCTCTTTCAGACCCCCTGATTATGAAGGGCAGCACAGCACGTGCTCATACACACACACACACACACACACACACACACACACACACACATACATGTTAACACGTACACGTAGCTGCATACACAGACGCAGACGTGCACACCTGTACACATGTGTAGACACAGGGGTCACTGCGGTATTGACAAAGAGTGACTGATTTGCTAGTGGCTGATATGTGAGGGTCATACTTATCATTCAAAAAGGAAACTATACACAAACCAAACAAATTTGCAAAGTAATTTATGACAAATACAACAGATATTTATCGTCTGTTAACCCAAACCTGTGATTTTTAAATCAGCATCAGAAATAATTGGACATAAGCACAACATCTAAATATGAAAATAGAGATAATTGGTGAAATTACATAAAGAAAATACTAATTTATCAAATAATTTCATGAAATTTAAAAACTCATGCCATTATTGTTATTTAATTCTCATTTTCTTACCTTCAGAGTTATATTTTAATGCTTTAATTTGAATCATTTTAAATCAAAGTTTGCTCTAAGTTAACATGGCTTACTACTTAAGTAGTATGAGCATTTGCTAGCTAAACTGGCTTGTGAACATTTCACTCAGCTTGTTTAGCTTAGTGAGAAAAAACTTTAGAACAAAACTGATACCGAAATAACTCTGATGTAGTTGTTAGCAGCTTCTGCTAACAATCTTCCTCCAATTTCTCAGATCCTGAGTGATAAACCAACCCCACAACAATTCCTAAACAGTGAGTAAGCTAAGTAGTTAGCATATGCAGTTTTTTAAGCTAAATGAATAAAAAAGTTAGTTTCTGTTATTCTGCTTATCTACAGGAGCAGCTAAAAGTTAAATTTAGAATTACTTTTGCATTTTGTGATTTGTTCTATAAATTCTATTCAAATAAAATGTATATTGATTTAGTTTATTTATACCGTTGCTGATCCAGCTCACAGGAGCTAGCTAGCTTATTCTGGTGGCAGTTGTTGGGTTTTGCTAGCTTAAGAGAGGCAGATGATTTTGCAATTTTGCTTTGTCAGCACAGTTGGCAACATAAGCTCTGGCTACACTTTTTTCTATCATCCCCAGAGCCTCTTTAGATATGGATTCAATATTCTGTGGCTAAGTAAGCACCTGACTAACCTACATTTCTATTTATGTACATTTAGCTTAAACTACACATGCATGTTTAATGTTGCAATGCAATGACTGACTGAAACATTTTAATGGAACAGAAGCATGTGAATATTAACCTATGTGCTTTCTCACTACATTGTTGTCAAAACGTGCTGTGAAAAAGCCGACTGTTGTTTATATTTCCTGTGTGAGGGTGTTCACATTCACAGCTCATGACTGTTGCAGGATCTGTTGAGATTTTTTACGCTGTCATCACATGTTAGAGCAGAGGAAGTAATGGCCTGTAACTTAATAAAGTTATAATATTGAGTATTTACTATCAAGTTCTTCAGTCATTGGCTGACTCTCGACATGAGGCATCTTCTGAGGATGCAGTCATCTTCAGTACAGTACCTGTTCAGGTGCATTTAGGACATTTGACAGACTTAGCAAGCTGCACTGCTAAAAACATTGCCTTCCCTGTATATTTCACCAGAATTGGCTTTAAATTAAACTGTGCTGTAAACATGACTGCTGCAAAAAAACTTTGCAAATAAAACAAAAAAATGGAAATATTTATGCTGCAGAAACATTGCTGTTTATTGAGTGTTTGGATGTGATGAGCTGAGGCCTCTTATATGATGTCAACACTTTACTTCAGTTATGTATCCAGCGAGACACGCCTGTCATATCGTAATCAACCGTTGTGAACAATCATCTAATGACTTGTCACTCACGGTCTGCTGGGCAATTATGTTGCATTTGCATGGCAGTGAATGGTGTTTATGACAAATAATCCATGTCCCTAATTACTCGTCTGTTTTCCTTAAGATGTGTACTGCTGATAGGATGTGATTAGCTGGAGACTGAAAGCAAAGTTGACACTGATCATACAGGTTATGTTTAGCAGCAGAGAGCGGCCTTTTATAATTGTCTAAAAAATTAAGGAACTGCTTGTGTTGTTGCTACACATGCTGCTTGTGTTTTGCAGTCTGACAGACAAAATTTGTTTTGTTCCCATTTGTTCAAAACAGGTAGTGAATAGATGATTTGCCAGCTATTAAACTGTTGTTCAATGTTGGTTCTTTCCAGCCTTTATGTTTCCATGCTATTAGACTTTAATAAATATGCTTCAAACATACTATGAGATAAAATACTTTGCTCTTAAAGTTTTAGCTGTAATACCGTTGACTTAATCCTTTTTTTTTTTTTTTTACTAGACTTAAGGTGAATATATTACCTAAAATTACAGAGAAATGTGCAAAATTAAAGTACAGTCCCAAACCACCTTTGACGAGGTCATTACTTAAACTGTTTTACATACAATGTGTGCAATAATTTCTCTAATAAGCTTTTTCTTTTTATCTGGTCAATGCATGAATCAAAACATCTGAATTAAAACATCAGTCTATTCTCTAATGTCAACGTCAGTCGTCTTATAACTACATCTTTGTATATAGGATGCATCCTGTTGTAATCTGATATCATCATTGCTCCTGACCATGTGCAGTTCACTTTAAAGAGGACTAAACAAACATAATAACAAATCAATACAAAGTTATTTATTACTCCAAGTGTGAGCAGCTTTGTTCTTGCATGGACGGACCAACCGAACACTTAAAGATGGTTTTAAATCTGCACAAGATGACTCATTCGGGTCCCCTGTCTGTGTCAATTTTGAGCACATTGTTTGACTTTACCTGCAGTCTCCTGCAGGAACAATGGTTGTCAAACATAATTTAGACTGAATAAATCGTCTTTGACTGTACGTCAGTGGACACCCCCAAACTGGGCACTCTGAGTTTGAATTCGAGGGCGTTATTGTTTCATGTTGTCCTGTGGCGGGCAGAAAGGCTGTGACTCAGCTGTTTGCATGCAACATTGGAGAATAATGGATGTGAAGGCACACACCAAACACTGCCTTTAAAAATGCATGAGCGCCCCCCAAAAACCTCCCTCTCCCTCCACAGAATAGAGCTATCACTGGTGCCTGTTATCTCCCCGAACCCCCAGGTAGAAAATGGTAATGATACCACTTAACATCGCTGCACATATGGAGGGAAAATGGAAATGCCAACAGCACCTCAACTATAAAGCAAATCAAATTGAAATATTAATCCGCTGATTAATATAACATTATGAGAGCCCATTCTCTTTGTTGTTAAACAACAAAGGGTTGCAAAATAAGCAACTGCCTAAGAGGTAAGGGGTTTAAAAGAGTCCCACAGAGGTGCTAAAGCCCCTTTCAAACATCATTACTCTGCATAATGTATTCCCTTCCACAGTGCTGAGATTTGATATTGATGTTTACTCATTTATTTTTTAATTAACGTTCGTTGTTAATGAATTCTTTGATGAGAGGCATTTTGTAAATCATTATCCTTGGAAGAGGAAAAAAGGGATGCATTGCTTGTGCCCCCTTGTCTTTGTGACAGAAGAAAAAATGCTAGGTGTAAGGGGAAAAAAGTTGCACACGAGAAGTGGGGTCATTGTTTAAAGTTTGTTTTTTGATGCGTTGATTTTTTTTTTCTCCCCCTTCTCGCCTCCCTCGTCGCTGTTTTTCTGATTGCATCTTCTGTCTACGGGGATGAGCACAGGGAGCTGACAGGGACTCGTGCAGGAGGCTCTGTGTGTGTGAGGGGGAGCCGGTGTGGATACTTAGCTAATTACAGGAATATAACTCAAGGCTTTCAGAGAGTCGCTCCAGTGGAGAGGAGGGGTGCAGTTACATCTATGGAGCCCTTGGTGGAACTCTGTCCTTCCCCTCTTTAATATTGATCACTGGGGATTTCTTGGAGGACACAAAGTAGGCTCAGAGGCTGGGAAAGTTTGTTGGACCAACAGTTTACTGTTTCTCACAAGTGTCACAAACAGCGACTCCTTTTTCAACCACATGAGCCTCATGAGCGAGCTGCTGTCCTTTATGTGTCTCACAGCGCTCAAAACACCCAGTTTGCCCTAAACTATGTCACTAGTTTTTGTTAAAATGCCTCTTCTGTGTTCTTTGCAATTATAATTTAGTTATTTAAACCTTCTACTGTTTTTTAAAGAAACATCAAAAATTTTGTTATTTTTCTTAATTGTCAACAATTCAATTTTTTTTTTTAAAATTGGTAAAATAATCCTACAAACAAAATTTGTAGAACCAAATTTTGTCCACTGTTGTCCAAAAAACACATCCACACCATTGGAGGACATGATCCTCATTTACACACTGTAACTTATTTTAAAATCAGGCCCACAGTCCTTTTAGGCAATTATTTAGCATCATTAAACAAAGTAAAACAGTCAACAATATAAATTATGACAAACTTCGTCTTGATAAAATCTATGACCCCTTAAAATGCACATTATGCACAGATATAACAGTTTTTACCGTCCATTTTTTACATGTGGTTTTTGCCCCAAAATGGATTCAAAGTGAAAGTGAAAGTATTCTTAACCTCCTTGGTTTAGTATTTTAATAAGTACCCTTTTAAAGTACACTGTTGCATGCACTATGCATACTATTGGGTCATACTACGTTGTCATGTCTTGTTTATACATCCACTGCAGTCCAAAATTTTAATGTATTTATTACACAAAAGTTGCAAAAATTATGTATTTTAACGTCTGGAACTTTAAATAACTCCAGGGTGCAAAGGATTGTGGGCCAGAACAGCTCGAAGTGCACTCAAACTTGTATGCTGCCAAATGTAATAGGAAGCAGTCGCAGGTCTTGATATTTTAAAATGGTGCATTTGACTCACCATGTGTCGGGAAACAAAATCTTTTTTCTGCTTTCTTTTTTCCGGTCAGACAGTAGCCACTCTGTTTGCTCCCCCCAGTTGTTGGTATTTATCATTGCAAACTGAAATCAGACTTGTTTGGATATAATAGTATCCAGTATTTACAGTATTTACCTCTTAAGTCAAAGACCAGAGCTAATAAACACTACTTTAGCACAGCTTTCACTACTGCTAATGCATGGAGCAGCCATCTTGGATTATAAAGTAAGGATTACTTAAGTTCTCCCAACTTTCCGATTTAGAAATTTGATTTTAAGGGGCATTTCATTTTAAATTGTTTACTGGGAGCCTCTAAAATTCTAGTTTAATGCACCATTATTGTCATT
>JAPZDV010000025.1:3137934-3150770 GCA_029814665.1 Acanthurus lineatus | reverse complement strand
ACAACAGCTCCACCTTAGCCCATTTTCAGCAGCCATTATGGAAGTTTGATCATTTTACATGATCTTCATCGGCAGGTGGAAGATGAACAGATGATATAGAAATGTTTATGTTAGTATTTATTTTTAAGGTCTTCTTGTCCATGCTGGCTTAACATTTGAGTTTTAAAGTTCATTCAATCACAAAAATCACACCTACAGGTTTGTTTGTTCGATTTTCCAACTTAGATATTGAAGGATAACCACTGGTTGATGTGGGTCAGTTTTTGCTAATATGGAAGCATTATTAAGTCGACGAAATTTCTGCAAACTTAGCTTTTTCTCTGGAGCTTTTGGTCTATTAGACCTTTCTCCTCTGATGAAGGTCTGACAGCTTAAAATCAAGTACAAAATAATGGTTAGATCTAGGTTGGCGGATGCCTCTTTTATAAGCTTTTCTAAATTACAAACCCCTTTTTTACAAAATTGGAGCCTCTAAAATATGACATAAAACAAATAGGACATCCTCATTTTTTTTTTACAACATTCAAACAGGATACCCTGAAAGTTAAGTTTTTTAAATAAAAAGGGAACATCTGAGGAGGATACCTTGTTAAGTCGAGCCTAAAATGGCAGTGTGCTTGATGCTGAAGGTTCATTTCGTAGAAGACTCTTTAGATCCTCTGTCGAAGTCTCAATTACAGCACATTAAACTTTGAAAGGCCTCCAAGGACCCGGAGTACCGGCACTTTTTGGATGGACTTCTAGTGTCTCTAAGAAGAAAATTCAGTGCTTGAAGGTACAAAACCTGTATTCTAATCACTCTTCCCTCAAGGTTTTTGTTTGTGAGGTGAAGACAGTTACTGCATACAGCTCCCAGCTAAGAATAGCTGCAGGAGAGGGGTGAAGGCAGCAAAGTGAGGAAAGTGAGGCAACACGAAAGGCAGAGAGAGAGTGAGAGAGAGAGAGAGAACGAAGGGGGGAGAAAAAAGAGGAAGTGGGCGACGGAGAGAAAAATAACTCAGGAGGGAGTGTGAATGAGACAATGGCTCTGTCAAGGAGTCAAACGGAGTAAACATCATCGGTGCGATCCGGCGGTGACTCGGTCTGGCTCGGGACTAAACACGACACTGGGACAATCAATCTAAATCAATCAAGTGTGTGAGGGGGTGGCGTGTGTGTGTTTGAGCGTGTGTGTGTGGACAGGCATGGGTGGCATCATGGTGGTGACGGGGTGTACCCTGTCCTGAGGTCGCCGCCTTTCTTGGAGAGAATGGAAATAGATGTGTATATGTGTTTGTGTGTATGTGTGTGTGTGTAAATGAGTCTGTT
Organism: Acanthurus lineatus; assembly: GCA_029814665.1. NCBI lineage: Eukaryota > Metazoa > Chordata > Actinopteri > Acanthuriformes > Acanthuridae > Acanthurus > Acanthurus lineatus. The sequence continues at coordinate 3,149,462 of JAPZDV010000025.1, read as the reverse complement.
CTAGGATAACATGCTGCAGAGCTAATAAGAGAGCATTGTGTGTGTGTGTTTGTGTGTTTTGTAGTTGTTGTATATTAAACATACACTGATGTGTGAGAGGAAGCTCACACAGGAAGTTAACTCTTCGTTGTTAGAGATGTCGGTTCGTTCTTGGTGTCTTCATCCAGTCCAGCATCCCCACGAATTTTCATCCGTATAGGACGATTTCTTACCTCACGATTTATGTGCAATGCCAACGTACGCTGCCAATGCAGGAAGCAACGTGTCCTTTCGGAGCAAAGCAGCAGAGAAGGCATGGAGGTTTGGATGGAGGCATGTGGCATGTCTGACTCATGCTGGAGACCAGTTGCCTTTCAGTAAAAAATGATCCTCAGGAAGTAATGTTGGCTGTTCATGTTCCTGCAAACCATAAACATGTTAAAACTTTAGTGTTCTTTACGATTTTTCTGTTCAAACTGTAAATTTCTCAACATGAGGTTTGGTTAGGTTTAGGCACGTAAACCATTTGGTGAGAGTTTGGAATAGACAGTGTTATGACTTCACCAGAAATACGATTGGAAATTCCCATCATCTCCTTAATAATCTGGATTAAATATAATAATATTGACGTTCTTGTCTGTCAGTATTGTTGCAGGATAAAATGATAAACAGCTTTCTATCTTCAGTCTTGTACAGCAAACATCTCGTCAAGGATTGCTGTTTTATTTCTTCATTAGAAACTTACAGGAAGGTAGATTTCTCTGAAAAGTGTGGACTTTCACGGTTTGGCTATTGGATTTAGAGGGTGGGAGTTCGAGTTAACCTGAACCCGAACCCTTAAACCAAACTTTACGCCTAAACTTGGCTTTGCAAAACTCTAAAAGATGGACACAAGTTTTATAAAACAGACAATGATCTGTTCTATCGTGACAAAAATTACATTCAGAAATTTTCTATTGTACGTACCATGAAGAACTAGTTATCAGAAGAATAAAAAAAGTGAAGTACAGATATCATCTGTCCATCTTTCTATCTTAGCCTTGTTTCTGTCAGACCATCATCTACCAAGCAACCCTGCTGTTGCAGAGGACACCTCAAAATAGAGAGCTGGCAAAAATAACAATGTCTCTTCACATGCTCTAATGCCAGTTGATCAATAGTAATTACCAACCTGTGGACCTGGCTAGCGGAGCTCCTGAGGCCCCTGGGGGTTTCTCTATAGACAGCCCAGTATCCAGTCCCAGGTAACTCCATAGGACAGACCTTTTTAATTGCTTTGTTCACTGCGAGTAATTGAGGGTTGGAGCGTGTTTGCCACGAGGAGTGTGACTTCACTTGGCCTCCGTTTAATTATTCCCGTAACACAAGCCTTCTGCCTTTAATTTTCACTTTGCGCGCGGCGTCGTGAGGTGCGAATACAACTGGAAAATGTAGGTTGGTAACTGTATAAGTCATGCTGAGCCAGATGCACTACAAACTCAGCCATATGGACAGAGAGGAAAGTGTTTCTGTGTGTTTATTCCTCGTTGTGGAGGAACATATCGCAAGACATTGGATGCATCTTTTTAGCATAGCGACTGTCCCGCTGCTCTGATCTGATCTCATCCCTCGCCGGGTCCTAAAGCAGACACGTAGAACTGTATCAATATAGTTCAATTAGCATACTGATTAATCAGCTGGCTAATTAGACAAGTTTCCTATAGGCTGATTACGCCTCCCGGACCTCTTGGTGTGAAGACATATAGAGTGCATGAGTAATGTAATTATTCTGACTGTCAGACAGAGCAAGGTAGGATCTGTTTTTGTACGACACAAAGACAGTCCAGAGAGCTCCAGATAAGACATAAAGATGCATCAAAACAGCATTAAACACATTAGAAAAAATGAGATTATTGACGTTATTAGAAACTAATTTGTGATCTTGTTTGGTTGTGCACAAAGATTTACATATAACGCCTCATTTCTACACACTGTGTCTGTAAATCTGTACAATATACAAAGAACGTCAATGCAGGGAAATCCCCTTTTTTTTCAGCAGATAAATAAAAACACCACAAAAGCAGTTCTGTAAGATAATTTGTTATGAGAGGTTTGAACATCTATGCATACTTTCTTTTTTACACTGCTAGGATGCTACAAATGTTAGCCTAACGAGTTGTTTCTGTGAGTCAATTTGTTTGATGCTAACTTTGCTAACTGTAGCACACAGTCCATATGATCTGTCTGGTTTATGTTTGTTTTTCCTCATTAGTCGGTGGTTTACGAAGAAGTCACTGGCATACACACATTGGTCTACATGAAAACAAGGTGTTAAAGTTGTTGGATGTGCTCATAAAATAGTCCTCTTGTAGCTCCAATACTTAGCGGGTTGGTGATGGTGGTGGAACATGACTGTCCTGGACAGAAAACAATGACATAATGACTTAAAATGATCAGAATTTTTATCAGCTGTGATGTCAGACCTCAAAACCCAAATACATACTAAATAACAGCACTTCTTTAAAATTAAAGTTTCTGCTTTCTGCAATATCTGTATGTTATCAGTTATCAGTTAAAGATCCTTCCAGAAATACTTTGAATAATGAATTTATCTAATATGCCTTTTCAATCAAAAAGCTCAGTTAACTCAATCAAAAACTTTATTATTACATCTGCTCCTTCTCCCACATTAAAAAAATCCAGAATGTGTAAAAATGCAAATATTTTTCATTTTAAAAGTTTAGCTGCTGGACATAAAATGTCTCCTACTTTACTGTTAAGTCCATTTTCAGTTTGAGTGCAAGTGACGCTTTAAGTTTCCACATCACACTGATGTCGGCCGGATATCTGAATCATGAATCACTTTCAAACTAGTTTTGATGTCACAAATCCTGCTTTTGCATGTGTGTGTGAAACTTAAAGAGAGCACAGGTGGAAAATTGGCCTTCTGGTGTCAAACTGCTCAAACATCATTCTGCACAGAGGAGTCCAAATAAACAACCCAAACACCACAAGTTAATGTTGGTGTTTTATGTTTCTGCAAACTACTGATATGCTGAAACACAATACTGATATTTGGAAACATCATACCTGATTTTGTTGCTTGAAATAGTTGGAAATTCTGTTATTCTTTGATTAAAAACATGCAGCTTTGGTGCCACAGAACAGCTCTAACACGTCCTGAACCTTGGAGACATCAGCCAGGTGAAACTGTTCAGCCTAATGTGGTCAAGCGTGCTGCTTTGCTGCTTCTCCAGGTAAAACTCAGCTCATAAAGGCCAACTTTTCATCACACTCTTATGATTAAAATGTGATAAGTTACAAGTGAAGAGGTTATGAGAACGATCAGGTTCAGTTTAGCTCATCACTTGTTTTTTTAGGCTGATTTCTCAAACTTGTGGTTGTGGCCTCAGCCTTTAAAAACAGATATTAAATGTTTTTCAGCCATGCAAGAGCTAATCTGGGATGATGCTGCTGCAGTTTGTGTCAAAAAGTTATTTTGTTTTCAGCAAAACATTACTCAGCGGGGGGGATTTTCCAGCCACTGAACATTTTAAACATTAAACATTTTGGGTCAAAGTTTAAGATGGAAATTTCTGCAGAATTGAAGATTTAGAGTCGATATTCAACAAGAAAAAAGACTTTCTCTTGACCTCCACATGATCTTGTTTGAGATGAGACTATTGTAATCCTGCAAAAATGTGAAGAGTTTGAAATTTTAGCTCCTGACAAGCATCTGAGCCTCACTGGCCCAATGCTGAACTAATACCATGTGAGAAAAACTTCCTTTTAGTTATTAATCTGCTGCATAATCTGTAGAATAACCTCAGTATTTAACACAACAACCCGAACTGGCCCCCCCCACCCCGCTCTCGGCCTCTGTTCGTCCCGTAACCGACGCCTGCAGCAGCGAGGCGGAGCGGGTGCCGCCGTGAGGTGCGATGGGTGCGGGTGCTCGCTCTGCCAGGCTTGGGTGGCCGTGCAACAGTATCTGCAGGCTGCCATCCTTCTGTTCGCAGAGCATCTGAAGAAAGCAAACTGCACTGTTGCTCACACTCCCCGATCCCGTTGTTGTCATTGGCCGGCAGCCACCAGGAGTGAGCCAACTGAGTTAACAGACACTTCCGCTCGGCACATAAGGAACCATCTGTTTTAAAGGCTAGAAAGAAATAAATAAAGAGCCCTCTCTCCCTCTCGTGCTTCCTCTCTCTCCCCCACTTTCCCCTTCTACCACCAGTCTGCAGCATGCAGAGCTCTGCCTTCATCCTGCACCTCACTCTTCATCATTTGCAATCTTCAGCCAGCCACCAAAATTACTGCTGTGACTTTATTGAATCTCTCTTGTCCTGTTCTGGCCTTTTTTAAATTGTGCCATGGCGAGACACTAACCGCTTTCTTATTTGAGAAAACTATTTTATTCCATATGTTTTTTCTGGTAAATAACTAAATTGTCAATTTGTTTTCTTTTTTTTTTTCTTTTTGCCTTCCCGGCTGGCCTTCATAGAGCTTCATTAAATGTGGCATTGCAGCAGTTATGGCACACAAAACTCATTTGTAATTTATTGTACATTAGCAAGGTCAGAATTATATTGGAGCCTGATGTTTGTAACATCTTGAAAATCACGGTTGTGTGCCTGTCTTGGCTGCGTGCTGCTCCTCAGACGTGCCAGCTTGTAGCTAAATAAATATTGGCCGAGGGGCATTTGAAAAAACATATTGTCCTGGCTCAGCACTCGGTCCCCCTGCCCTCTGTTGCCAAAACAAGTCGACGGGGGTCCGCAGCAGAATCTCCTCTCACATGAGCGGTTTGGTAATGGTCAGCTCGCTGCCACGGCCCACAGGCTCCTGCAGCCTTTGTGTCTGTGCTCGCGGGTCCTCGAGTGTAAATGTATTTACTCGGCTCTTCGTCGTGCGGCTCGCGGAGAGGATGCTGGAAGCGTGCCATTTGCGCTATCACACTACGCCTTTTGTTTCTCACGCGGCTTACGAGAAGAAGGGTGTGCTTGTCCTGTGTGTTTTGCAGGTTTTGTGATAGAGATATCTTTGTCACCTCTATTTATGACATGTGTTTTTAGATGGAGCCTTAAATACAACTGTTTACCACAGCAGGGTTTATTTTTCTGGCATTTTTAGTGCCTGTGAACTTCTCCTATATGTTGACAATGACTTGCTTGTATGTCTTTATTGTACATTTGATCAAATTTAAGGCCAAGGCGTGAGGCTTTCATGGTTTTTTAATATCATGCTGGTAAACAGCCGTTATAGAATATTTATTTTTTATGTTATGTTCTGATATTTATGCTTGATGACTCCCAGAAATCCACTCTAACCTCCAGAACAACCTCATAAATCTTACTTTTTTTTCCCACTGACTTTGTTTCAGCTGGTAAATCAAAGCAGAGTCCTGTTTACTGTCTGATCACATTTTATTTTTACGTCTTTTCCTTCAGCTCCCCTCACATTAGTCTTCCGGGTTCAACTTGTGCAGGAAAAACAGAATAACTTTAGGAAAAATATTACTGAAACATCACCGTCTCCTTCCAATTTATGCGGGCGAATACCCCATGAATTCCTCTTTCCAAAGAAATTAAGGTTGTATTGTAATAAGTGCATTATTTAGTAGATTTGACACGGCTGCCACATATTTGCAGAGAAAGAATTAATACGCCCGTGGAAACGAAAGCAAGAAGATGAAGAAATTTACTAAAAATAATTAATTATCAGAGCCTATTTCTAGTCCTCCTCTTAAGCCTATTTAAAGGGCATTAGGTATTATGAATGTGAGGTGGTCTAAATTTACCCCTGTAATATCTGTCTTCATCTGACTACATTAGTATACTTTTCCAGGCTCTGCAGGCTCTTCGCTCGCTATTTAAATCACACTGCATGACTCTGAAATCCAGACTCATCTGTTTTTCTATCTCTCTCTTTTTTTTTCTCTTTGTGTGTCGTTATTTCACACACAGATTAATCTCTCCGCAAAGGTTTACAGCAGCTGCGATCCGATTTACACACCTGAAACTGTCAAAGAAAAAAAAAAAAAAAAAGGATAAACCTGACATAAGTATTTGCTAAATGGTGAAAGGCATTAGTGACTCCATAAAATGAATTATGTATACGCTAAAGAGAACTCATTTGGGAATTAAGGAGGATAAGTAGCAGTCCATTTTGTGCCTGTTAGGGGACCCTCTCCCAGCTACTGTGGCTGCATTAGGGGGAGCTAATGGGCCCTGGGAGGGGGGCGAGTGTGGGGTGGAGGGTTGGAGGGGCTGGATGGGGGGGTTGGGCCCTTTGCCGCCCAAGGTCTCCGGGGCGCCGGTGACAGATGGTTGGCCACCTCACTGGGTGGCTGTGGCTACAAGGTCTGTTGCGAGGCTGATCCGCGGCGTTGACAGCGCCGCAAAGATCAAACGACATTGTGGAAGGTGAGGAGATGGGTGGCGTGCCAGGCCGGAGGAGGAGAGACGAGTTAAGGCTCCGACAATTCGGGAGTTTTTTCGGAGGAAGTTGCCACCTCTGATATTTTTAGACCGAACTTACGGACAGCTGATATTCAGTGGCTGGAAAATCCCCCCCGCTGAGAATTCAAAGTGTTGGCTTTGATTTTGAGCGATTTTTTTCCTTTAAAACAGAATAAAGAGCATCACATGATACTTCATGTTTCCCCCAAGATCCAAACTTTACTTTAATAAATTTATACACTGTTTTTTTTAAACAAAATACGTGATATTGAACTGTGTTTACCAGCTGGTCCGTGTAAACGGGCATAAATCTCTTGTTGAACTGCTTCTACAGTTTCATTTCCTTTGTAGCTTTTTATTTATTTATCAATAATGTTACTCATTCATTAATTCCTGATGTGAAGGCAGAAGTGTATTAAAGACTGTTCTCGGCTGAATAAATGTTATCTGTCGACCTTTTTAAAGGTGCTGACAGATAAATCAGATTTAATGGATTTATGGACTTTAATTGAGCATTTTAGTGAAGTTTCAGATGACAGTTTGAACCCTGATGATGAAATGATGATTTGTGTTAAGCAGTTTTGAGAAGGAAAGAAAATTTTTATTCAATATTGACTGGTTGTAAAAGTTGTGGAAATGTTTGTTTATGATTAAAACTGTAAAAAAAAATGTATATTGATCCAACAAAAGTTAAACCTGCTTATTAAAACACCATCTTGGCTGAAGTGTTTGTCTTGTTGAGTTTTACTGAAGCTTGTTTTTTCACCTTTTGAACATATTTGCATAAAAGAATGAGAAATGCATTTATGTACCATCAAATATTGACGTTGTTGGTAACATGTTTGATTCCTTATTAACTTTTATCAAGAAACACAAATTACTTCCTATAAATGTGAATTAAATGAAGGGAAAAACAGACTGCTTTTATGTAACTCTTTGCTCAGAGAGAAAAATCCCTGCATCTCATTGGCAGTGATGCCGTCGGTGGCCAACATCAAATTTTTCATTAAGGTAAAGTAGCCGCTCGCTGTGCGACACGAACATCACAGCAAACAGCTTTCATCAGGTTTCATCACACTCTGATGAAAACCATCTACACAAACATTTGTAGAAAATGAGAACATCAAGTATGGCAACTTGGACTGAATCTTCCTTTTGTCTTTGCACCTTCATGAACGTACGGATTGACAGACGTTTGTTAGCACTGACTGCAATATGTGCTGCGTTCAAGTGTCAGTCTTTTATGTTTAGTCAAATCTAATTTTTCAAAAATCCCTCCTGTCCTTGTATTGATGTAGTTACACTTATTGTTTTCTTTAATATTGTCCCTTGAACACTTCAGTGGGGGCCTTCAGGAGTGCTAAAACTGCTTGTTAAAACACCATCTTTGTGTTTTATCTTCTGCACAGGACAGACGACGTAACCCAATATTTCATAGCTCATCTGATGCACCAACATTTTGACAAGCGAGAGACATAAAAGTGTTTTTATGAGGGTCTGTGAAACTAAAGACTTGATAAATCCCAATTCAGAACGAGCACAGCATCAATTCCCCACCGCCGAGGCCCCGTGGGCACGAGACCGGGCCCGTTGGGCGATTAGCCCGTCTTACATTCCCCGTGATCGGATTAGACGATTCCCACAGTCTAGTCTGAAACTACTCCGAACCCGCAGCTCCGGAGAGCATCTCAATATCCAATTTCACAGCTTTGTAAACCTGGATCACAGAGGCTATTTATTACTGTCACAGGCTTTTGTGTTGGGGGGGGGGAGGGGGATCTTTTGTGTTTCATCTGCTCCGGAGCAGGAAGATGATCAACAAGAGAGTAAAAAGTGTAATGAGTGAGAATCCAGTGGCGTTGCCTGAAACCCCCTAAAATAAAAAAAAAAGAGCACAGCAGCCGTGGTAAATTAGAGCAGGACGACGCTCGTTTCTGCAGTCAGCAGCTTCTCCGGACCTTTGATCCGTGTGCCGGAGTGACTGCAGCTGAAAACAATTATGACCCCGGTGTTTGTCCTACAGCACACTGCAGCGAGGGCCGTAATTGACAAAAAAGAAATGAAAAACAAAAAGGGGAAAAAAAAAACGTTGACTTGTGTCTGGATTTGGGAGTCGTAAGTTCTGAGGAAAATTGGGATGTTTTTGGAAGTTTTTGATTACAAAGCCAGAATTGCATTCAGGAGTACAGTAAAATAAGAGTTCACCGAGTGATTTTTGGACAGATGTAGCCTTTGTGTGGGTTGGCTAGCCAAAATAGTGCCTCCTAGATAATAAAACCATTTATAAGACTGTCTTAAACTAGACCAGCAGCTGTAATAGGGCCTCCATTAAAGGCTTTATAATTTCCCTGCTTTTTCCTCTCAGAGCCTCTGTTGTTCCTCTGAATTACCCCTGAATGATTTATGCTCACTGGTTCGGCCACTGATAGACCCTGGCAACACAGATAGAAACACACTTAGGGCTTTTTGGTGTGTAAACACACTGTATTAAAAGCCAACTTGTTTCAAACAGCCAAACACATTTTCCTGCGACGGGGGCCGCTCGGTGTCATTTCACTCGTCAAACACCGCAGTGTCACAGCCAATCACGGGACTCCACGAGCAGCACAAGCCATTTAACCTGAGCAAACACAGTGTGTCACTAAGCCCGAGGAAGACTTAAGGGCCTGAGCAAACAGTGGCAAGAGCCATCGGGCACGAAGCAAGGCGGCCCGGCTGAGGACAAGTCACTCCCGTAATGGGTTTGTGATGACTCAAGATCGAGCGGCCATCTGTTTGTTACAGTGGGGGAGGACCACAATTCACAGTTCAGATACACAGAATATTAGCCGGCAGTGCGGCAGAGGAGGGGAGGATTTGGCCGGTGGCACAGGATGTAAAGCATATGTCCATAAATGGTAAATATGCTGATAGCTGAGGCCCTGATCCCCTGAACGGGGGCCAGATAACAGGATTTGCATGGGGATTTTCAGCCTCAGTGACACAACATCTTCAAAAGGTGTAAGACAAGCAATCCTGCAAGTGACCTTAAGACACTTTCCGGCAGACAGGTGTGCAGTGTAACGCTGCAGGGCCCCATGAGCAGCCCACCACTGACATGAAAAACTCACCACATATTTAAAGCGCCGAGGTGTTTGCATGGGATTTCAATGACGTGAGTTTGAATAAACCGCAGTCATTTGTGTCCGGTCTGTAACCGTGAAGTTCATTTGAACAGCATGAGTCAAACCACATGCAGCCTCAAGGGCCAAAATTTGGCCCGCACAGGGCCCCGAACAAAGCGCCGAATAAGACCCTGCACCCCCATAAGATTTGAACGCAGAGAGGAAGAAATATTCACTTTCGTTATAAAGTGAAAGAAAAGCAGGAATACTTCATTCTGAGTAGAAGTAACCCACGCAAAAGTAGATAAAAAATTATCAGCAAAACACACTAAAAGTTTAAAAATCAAAGCACTGATGATGCAGCCAGAATGTCCTCTGTGCTACATTACTGTGTTTTGTTATTATCACTGATGCATTCCTTGCAGTTGCCTCTGGTGGATTTAATTTTATACAAATTATAAACTGTTGGGTGGTAAATTTACTGTATGAAATGCTGTTTAAAGGTAATGAACTCTTAGTCTGGGTAGTAATTAGTAACTTAAGCTGGTAAACAAATGTTGTTGTGTTAAAATGTAAAGTAGAAAAGAACTGAAAAACTGAACTACTTTAGAATTTTACAGAAAGTCCAATGACTTCATGTATTTAGCAAAATGCTTACATTATTTAGATTGTCACGTTATTTATCTACTGTTTTAAAAACCTTCATCCATACCATAGACATATAAAGAACAAACTTTTATACAAGTGACTGACTCAAATTTAAATTTATCACACTGTGAATGGCCTGTGAAATATCTGCTATATTAAGTTCAGAGTGAGGAAAGTAAAGGTTCAAATCACTTTAAAATGTATCCATGAAACATACAGAGAGTATAAAAAGTCCTCTAAAATTATGTTGTCTTATAATCTTCTATGTTGCTCTGCAGCTTTTCATAAAAGTATATGAGCACAAGAGTTTTTCACAGGTAAACAGGCAGGTTATAAATAAAGATTATTGATATTTAAGAGTGAAAACCCTCATAAAAAATGTCGTTCATCACATTAAAGGCTTCACTGCTGCTTTCTGGTTCATATGGGTCGGATTAGAAGTAAAACATCCTCTGGGAAACAATCAGGTGTTTAAAGTTAAGGGCAATTCCCTGCAGAACACGCGATCAATAAAATATCTAAGAGTAGGGACTGTAATGGGGTTGGCTTGTAACCTGCTCTGACAAATTAAGGCAAGTCGTGTTTTTTCATTACGTACACATCCGTTTTCATTTTTCCCATCAGTGGAACCAATTAAACAATGCCTCCTTAAATTAGTCATTGATTTTTAGCAATAGTGACACTTTACAGAAGGAAATAATAACTTTAAGCGTGCGTTTTTTGTTGTTTTTTTTTCATTACTGCCAGTCTTGTTAAGGACAGAAGCAATTCACCTACATGAAAAAGTGGTGTCTTAAATTAGCCATTGATTTTTCCTCAGGTGTCACGTTGGTTAAATGCTTTGTGGTTGGGATTTTTTTTTTCTCTCCAACCTGGAAATTGACAGGAGTCCATAATCTATTAGTCTACACACACACACAAAGGCATACACAAAAACACACACATTTGCTTGTTGTTGTTGTTTTTTTGTTTCGTTTACAGTGTTTTTTCACTTCCGGTGTGTGAATTTAAGACATAAAACTCAACTTTTGTGTGAAAAATCATCACAGAAACAAGCAACAGGAAGTACTACTGAGAGAACAAACAGCAAAAAAAACCTTTATGTAAAGATTAATGACATAAAACTTTTGAAAAATGGTGATCGCGTTTGTTTTTCAGAACTATTTTATTACAGAATTTTTGCTATTGCCAATCCCATCCCAACACACATCAACCTCGACAAACAAAACTCAGACTGACCAGATTCTTTTTTAATGCTTGAATCGAACATAAACAAGTTAAAAAAAAAATCAAATTAAAAAAAAAAAATCAAGAGAAACAGCAGGTTGAAACCGCCGCGCTTATTTTTTTTTCTTCT
>JAPZDV010000025.1:3105357-3137909 GCA_029814665.1 Acanthurus lineatus | reverse complement strand
TTTAAGCAGCAACAAAATGTGCATTTACCTGATTATACAATGGAACACTATTTTTTTTTTGTTATAACATGAGTTTTTCCCATCACATTATAAAACTCTGAATATTCATTATACCTTTTTTTTTTTCAAAACAAAAAACAACCTTATAATAGCAAAGCAACAGGTTTGAAGCAAAATATACACCTCATGTTCACCTGGAACAAAACTGGAGAGAAAAATCAGGGAAGAAGTTTAATTCATGTTTGTTTTTTAAATCTTTTTTCTGTTAAGCCAATAAAATCACTTCTGTCTTTTTTTTAAATGTGGGGATGCAAATAAAATAATGAATGTGCTGATTAATTGACTGATGTGTCCACTTTAATTGTACACACACTTTCACCTGTTATTCATTGAAAAAACTGAATGAATGGCTGCTGCTTCGATGTAATTCAGAATACAAAGGGAAAATCTGCTGTTTACAGTGAATGAATTATTTTACAGCGACCTGCAGCTTCGTCGATTATCCTGAACTCAGGCCGTTCACATGTGATGCGGACAGAGTTTCCATCAGTACAGCTCGGACGCATCCTTGTCTCGTCTTTGAAACCCACAACGTTTCTCAGCCGTCTGAACGATGATCCAGAGTTTGTCCTTACAGCAAAAACACCGACATGATGAGATCTACAGTCTGATTGGATGAGGGGCAGAGATCACTGACGGATGGGAGGTGCTGTGCTCGAACTGGTGGTGAGGCGTTTTTTTTTTTTTTCTTTTCGCTGATGGGAGCTAAATGTCATCACGTTTGTTTTTCCAAGTCTGTAATCATGTCATGTCACGATTAAAGTTTCGTTACAATACGTTGCCAGTATTCACTTAAATGAGCGTGAAAGTACAGGATGGCGGTTTTGTGGACGAACTAAAGGACAGTCGGACAAATTGATCATCCTTCATTTTTTTTTTTTCCTGCAGGTGCAGATGAGACTTTTTTTCTTTTGCAGGAAGTCTAAGGTTCAGTCCACGAGTGACGGCGTTAGTTAGCGGTTGAGTCCTGTCTCACCAGGGCGCCCACGTGCTCCGCACCGTAAGAATTTAAAAAAACAAACAAACAAACAAACAGATTGATTCCCACATTAATGTACAAACATAAACAGCGGTAAAAAGCCAACCACATAGCTAGCCCCCGGCAGGTAAACACGGCGCCGTCCCTGTCCATAAAGTGCACTCTCCATCCTGCTGTGCGGCTTCCACGTCAAACAGACAAGAGCAAAAAAACGAGGATGTGTTTGTGTGAGAGAGACGGAGGAGGGGAGCTCCGCAGCATGTGTGTGTGTGTGTGTGTGTGTGTGTGTGTGTGTGTGTGTGTGTGTGTGTGTGTGTGTTCAGTAATATTCCCGGAGTGACTGTGGATTAGAGGACACGACAGTCTCAGGTGTATGGACGGAGGAGGTGGGGGAGGAAGGGAGGGTGGAGGTGTGTGTGTGTTTTTCCAGTGTGTGTATGTGTGTGTATGTGTGTGTGTGTGGCTGTGGGGCTGATGTTAATAAACGTAGCCCTCGCTGTAGGGGTGCGGCTGGCAGTAGGGCCCCTCCTGTACGTAGGCCATGTTTTCGTCAAAGTGCGACAGCGGCACCGTGTCCTCCTCGTTGATCTGACGCTCCATGTCCGTCTTCAGCACCGGCCGCTGATTGTCGGGAAACGCCATGGAGAACAAGGCCTCGGGGTCGCACACGAACTTGTAGACGTATCTCTCGCCGGCCACCTGGACGGAGACGGACAGGACGAGGTGGAGAGGGTGTGAGCAAACAAATGAGTTGGACTCTTTTTGGTGGCAACAATCTCTTTGACAGCAAAGCTCAGATTGATGTTCTTCAACTTAAAATACGAGTGATAACAACAGATTTTAAAATCCTTTACTGTGTCATTAAAGGTCTTGCGCCTGAATAAATCACTGATATAAATGTGGACCATAAAGAATCCAGACCTTTTCAGGACATCTGGGAAAGATTTAGTCAGTGTTCACTGGATCAATCAAGGTGGGGCAGCTTTTAGTCTTTTATTGTCTCCACCTGTGGACAAACTTCTACAACACCTGAAATTTGCTACAACTGTCAGCTCATTTAAATCAGAGCTTAAAGCTTTACTGTTTATTGTGGCTTTTAAATTCCTCTTAAGTCACATCCATATAAGCTCTTGTTTTGCTTGAGTTTTGACTTTCACGTCCTTCCACCTTTAATTTTCTGTCACTTTTTTGTTGCTAATGTTTTTTAAATATACTTTGAATGTTTCCTAAGTGTCTCATTTTTAATGTATTTCTACGCCTTGGGTCTGAATGGTGCAACTATTGGAATAAACTTGCGTTTCCTCAAAAAAATGCATTTTCACTCGGTTTAAATACATCAACGTATAAAGGAGACATAAAATTACACCCATCTTTTCTTTGGCAATTACAATCATTCATTTCAGTCTTTCAGTGGAAAAAAGGTTGGATGTCCATTTGTCATCACAAAGCTAATTATAATTTTTCCACACTCATGCACCCTTCCATTTCTTATATTTAATCCAGACTTATTTCAAAGACAAAGTACCAAAACAGCTTTAAGTCAAGTCAAATGTAAGTAAACTCAGATGCTATTATGATTAGAGTTAAGACAGTTTTTTGTGTGTTAAGTTGTTTTAAGTGTGATGCACTTTTGGTTCCAGTGGCATCTCCAATTGAAGTGGGCAGATTCTTTTAAGTAATTTTATTTATGTTTGCCAACTTTTCTTCATAAACACTGTAATTCTTTCCCTCCACACACTGAAATCTGACCCCCCACACACTTTATATAGGCGGGTTTTAGGTTTGTATTGTTTTCAAGCTGGAAAGACGCTATGTGAGGTTAAGAAAAAAGTTTAAATTTTGTACTATGACGTTTGTGTGCAGTATTCACCCACAATGCATTGCACTAGGAATGGTGGAGCTTATAAAAACCTTGTGGGTGGTGGTGAAGGGGCTGCAGAGATGTCTCAGAAAACAAAAATAAACTTGAGCATTTCTGGAAACAAATTTTGCTGCATCTTCGTCAAATTTATCCGTCCGTGAGGTTTTATAGTTGCAGTTTGATGCAAAACACAGTTTAACACAAAGAACCAAGAAATCTCTGTTATCTTAGATCATACAGAGGGCCCATGACTCAGATCTGCTGCACAAACCAAGTTTTACTGCCTTGCTTTTGTGTGAGAAGCTCCACCTCCTTATAAGCTCTTATGGGAGGAAGTTCAGCACATGCCCCTCCTTTAATACAGGTGGTGTTAATCAGGTGATTATTGTCTCTATAAGCTTCAAACTATGAGCTATTAAATCACCACTGTATGTTAGTAAAAATCCATTTGAGGAAAGCTGAACACAGATTAAGATCTTGTTTGATATTTATGCATTCTTTAGTTTTTAATATCTGTTCTCTTCTTTTACCTTTTGCATGATTCCCTTCTCGTAGTAGTAGCGCAACGACCGGCTGAGCTTGTCGTAATTCATCGCCGGTCGATTCTTCTGTATCCCCCATCGACGTGCCACCTTTGTACCACACAGAAAAAACAACACAAAGACAGTCGGTAAACAACAACAGAGAGCAGGATGTAAAAATGCAGAAGCGTCACGCGCAAACACGCACGGTCGACCTGATTTCCTGAAAAGACGGTTTCGCGGCAGCTGAAATGTTAAACAAACTTATCAATCCATATTTTCCTAATAACGGTAATTAGAGTGCGTCCAGCCACAGCAGACCTGAGCAGGGATGTGTTCATTAGGAGCTTGTCACACACCCAGCGGAGGAGGCAGCAGATGTTACAGCACCTGTCTACCAGACCACCCACCACCCGGCCTCGCAGTCCAAACCCACAGCCCCACAGCGCTCTCATCGGCTTCTCCTCTGCAGAGTTTCACTCTTTCTCTTTCCTCCTCTCTTCCCTCTTACCGTCTTTTCTCCTTCACCAAAAAAAAAAAAGCTTCCCCTCCTTCCTCTCCGACAAAAAGATGTTCTGTGATCTTTTCACGCTGACATGCTACACCTGTCCGTTGAAAAAGGAGGAGCTGCTCGCTACCGTTTGTCTGCGGCTTCCCAAAGCGAGTGCGTTTGGTCACCTGATGGCATGAATGGGCCCCCCTGTTAGCTGCAGCTGGCCCGTGCCTCCACACACTGCCGGGCTGCCAGATACCCCTCTATCTCCTCCCTACTGCACTCCCACCCCCCGCCTCTCCTCTGCATCCTCCTCCATCCCCCAACAGTGAGCGAACAGTGACTGAGCCCCACTGTGTGTGATGTGGGAGCACAGAAACAGCCTCTGTCTCCATTTCAAAAGGCCCAACCGTCAACATGGGATATATTTTTAGGAATATGTCCTGAAATATTTAGCAGGGGGGCTGCCTTAAGGGTCAGCCCAGTCAACGTGAAAGGGAGTACAGGGTAAATAAAAAACAATTGCGGCAAACCAGGACTTGTTAGACTTTAAGAAAAGAGGATATTATTTTTATTTCACTTCTGATGTCGACCTGTGACATTGTGTAGTTTTGCCTGTTTGCATCATGCAACCTGTTTTTGAAATCCATGTAAAAATCCACATATCATCCACACACAGATGTGACATACATACTGAGCCAGAGCTGCAGCTTACAACTGTTTACATTATCAGTTAACTCTTGGAATTTTTTACATTTCACTGATTAATCTTTTAGTTTATGTAATACCATAAAACAGTAAAAAACGATTCCAATAGCCCAAATGAAAATCTTCATTGGTTTGTTTCATCACACTAACAGCTCAGAACCTTAAGATTTTCAGTTCATGATAATATAAAACTGAGAAAAGCAGGATGTTTAAAAGCTGGAAGCAGCACAACTAAAAAGGGATTTAAGGATAGTGAGATGTGATGTGGTGTGCTGGACTAAGAAATCTATTTAAAAAATAAGAAAAAGAAAAGAAAAATGAAGTTTTTTGCCTTTTTTTAGAATGTGAAGAGTGTTTAAAATCACATTATTTTTGAAGATAAAAAAATGAAATGATGTTACTCTCACCTCTTCTGGCTCGATGAGTTTGAACTCCATACCGCGGCCGGTCCAGGCGATGAAGTGGGAGTTGGACGGGTCATCCAGCAGAGCCACCAGGAACTGCCAGAGCTGCAGCGAGCCTCTGCGCTGGTACGACGGGCCCTCGCGGTACAGGCCCGACTCCTGCTTGATGTCACCTGCAGGACACATGATGAACCTTCACTACATGCCACTTCAACATGACTGCAAACATGTTTATACACAATTTAAGAGTATGAAAGTATTGGGCGTACTCTGGCAGGACTCACCTTCAACCTTTTCAGGCACCACGCAGGTATCATCGTAGAAATGCCTCACCACTTTGTCAAACATACAACCTGGAAAACAAGGTAAATAAGAAGCCTTTGATATGATATTGAGCAAAAATTTCCAAAGTGCACCATCACAACATTCACTCGAATCATCGCTGGTACCTTCAGTCCTGTTAGTGTGAGCCAGATAGCCGTCTTGCCGTAAGTAGACAGAATGGCAGCTAGGCACTTCTGCTGAAAGCCAGGCAAGAACGGGAGAGTGGGTGTTAAAGGGCCCGAAGGCAGCATTAAGAACACTATCTCAGTAATCTGAGAGCAGTCAAAGCCTGTTCACTCAATGCACCACTGGCTCTGATTAAAGAATATGCCCTCCAGTGTCGGCATGGCTCCCAGCCACAGGCGAGCCCACTGTATCACACTGCTAACACTCGCTCCGAGCGTCTCCACTCAGAGGAGGATTTACTGCCGAATAAAACACGACGCTTGTATGAAAACACAAGCTGACATGATGTAAGTTTTGTCATGACACGAGGGCTCGAGATGAAGCTTTTTCAGATCAAAACTACATGGACCTGAAGGTGTTGGTTTCTTTTAATTTTTACTCCGGAGCACGTTAGCTAAATACAACCAAATGTTATTTTTAATGCCTTTCAAACTCGTTATTTAGTCAAGTTTTCACTATGAGTGACTTGTACGTAAACACGTTCCTTTTTGTTTTTTAGCTGTTTTTTTGTTTTAAGAGATTTTGTCACTGATCTGAAGTAGGCAGGGCTCAGTTGGAAAAGGGTGATGTCACACATTTTCTTGAACCAATCAGCATTTAGCAAAATTTAAATCAAAATGCAACAAAAGATTTAAAGTTGTTTGTTGCTAAACCTGATAAAAACAACACAGTGCTGATAAAAGTGTATTAAAATAAAGCAAAATAAATAAAATAACAGTGGTGGAATGTAACTATGTACCTGCAGAAGGACGCTATTAGCTAAACTGAGGACACAGATTAGTTAAACTGAGCGATCGGTTTAGTTAATCTGAGCAAACGATTTGTTAAACTAATGAATAATTTTTTTTCTTCGTCTGATACCAGGGGATCTCCGTAATCACTCGAGGTCCCTGTATCCAAACAATAAAATCCAAAGACGTAGTTTACTGATGCCATTAAGATTTAATAGAGGTAATATATTTAAAATTTGATATACGTTACATTGAGTAAGATTCGTCTTACCCCCCCCACTCCTTTGACTGGTGCTACCCCGGAAGTTTGAGACAGGAGTTGAACTGAAACGCACCGTTACTTTGAAGAAAATGATGTATTTCTCTGAGTTTGAAGATTGTTGGAAAAATTGGCACAATGTAAGAACACAACCCAACAAAGCAGAAATGTTTCACACTGTCATTTTAAATTTGATTGTTGCTTGCATAATATTAACAGTAAAAGACAAAAACTTTATTTAAAGCTGTGTTTTCAGGTTCCTTGCAAATAAAAAGAAGAATTTAATGTCCGGTCTTGGATCATCTTAACCAAAATTATTAACTTATTTGATGCCCTTCACTTAAAAGATTTTGTATCTATTAAGTGATTTAAATGATTTCACGGTACATGTTTAATCACATAATCCTCTAAAGATGACTTTGGTACAGAAGTATAATCATATTAGCCAGTTGCTTTACAACATTGTCCACATTGATCGTCCGTTCATTGTATTAGTCCGAACCTCGCACGGCACGGACATCACGCTTGTGGCTTGTGATCGAAAAAAGGGCCAAACAGGTTACAAAGTGAATGTTCAATAAACAGACTGAGGCCCTTCATTTAGGCCCATAAACATTTCTCTGAACTTCATCAAAGTAATGGGCTTGTAGAGGAAATTGCTGCTAATGAAATTACCAGCTCCCCTCCCATCCTTTCCAACAGGCCTGCTCCGGTCAACATGCTCCACCGTGACGGCTAATAAATTCACTCTCATGCTCCTTGGATTTACGGTACAGTAGTTGACACAACAGTGGCAAGACTGTAGGCAAATAAACTCCGTCACTTGTTTATTTAAAATCCCTACAGTCTTCTCTGATCTTTACAGTCTATATCACTCGTTATTAGTCAGTAACGTGCACAACATGAGCAAGTGTCATCTATTTATCTTTTTTAAGTCATTTATCAATCAAAAAATGTCAAACATTTGCTGGTTCTAGCCTCTTATAGATAAAAACTCACTGAATTCTGTCATATTATTATATATATCAAATATTATTTGTTTTTATATTATTTGTCGAAGAACTATTTGAACTTGTGATGAGATTTTCAGATAATTTCTTTTCACTTTTAGACAAATTCATTGAATAACATAGATGACTTTTAGACCAAACAACTTTTCGATTGACAACAATGCTCCTTTCGGTTTGTCACCATCTCAATAAATGGATAACTTTAAAATCCCACTGCTGCTGAGGACCTTTTCATGGATCCAAAAGATTGTTGTTTGCCAAAAACTGCCTTTAACTCTCAGGCATTTCTTCCCATAGTGTGCTACTTGGCAGGTTACGAGCACAAACTCTTCCTCCCAAAAGTCCGGCCTTTGTTGACGGCGTAAACCAAAAACTTTACACCATTAATAGCCCAGTAAGCTCCTTTTGTAGCTGTCCGGCATAGAATGAATGAGTGACAAGAAGAAACTCACATTAACTACCATTAACGTCACATGAATTTAATTTTGCAAGCTGACAGACAAAATAAACTGATGATTTTGAAATGTTGGTCAGTCAAACAACTACTCGTGACTTATTAATAAATTCTACAGTCTGATAGCTTGCAGCTGGTGTTTCAAGAAATAAAATTCTTGTGCTCTGAATCCAGAGTTATAACTGCATAATTAGAAGCCACATTGTCGGCAAACTCAAATACATCAATTGCAAAGTGAACTTGCAACTGGAAAGTAACAGAAACACACAAGTGTTTCCGAGCTTTTCCCAGACAAAAAAACTGCAAAACTGCTGTCAGGAAAAAAAAAACAAACAAAGAAAGTGTAACGTAAAAAGAGACCTAAAAGAGGCCCACAGTGTTTTCCTGGAACTCATGGCCATGAGAAGAGGCTGCTTTTCTCCCTGACTGGTCACACAGACTCTCGTCCAGCTCTGCCTCTCCTGGGTCCTCTCGGTCCGCCTTGTGAATGAACACAGCGGCCCGGCGTATGTTCATTCATGTCCTGATGTAGCCTCGGGCTCTGCAGAGCCCGCAGGCTGATGATTAGGTCCCTTTACTCTCTAACTAAAGGGAGCGGACAAGCGTGGGAGGGCGGATTTTGGATTGTGACCAGGCATAGCCCCCCCACCCCTCCCCATCCCACCCCCTCTTTTCTATTAGAGCACCACAGGAAATGGCGACCGGCGCAGACACCCAGCCCAACCAGATCCCCTGCCCTAATAATGGGCAAACTCAATAAACGCCGCCTCCCATGTCTTCTCTCATTCCTGAAATGATAACGCTCTGGCAGCAGAAACAAAAAAAAAAAAAAAAAAAAAAAAAAGGATGCTGTTGCTTCAAGGCTCTTTCACTTACAAGAGTAGATCAAGGTAACACACAAACACCCACACAGCGGCACTTTTTTCAGATCTCTCACCTGAGTCGTAGGTGAAGTCTCTTGGCTCCTGTTTGATCATCATGGTGGCGGGGTAAGTGTGTGGTAATGGCGCCCCCATCATGGCCGGGTGCTCGAACAGGGGGTCAGGATACTCCTGCTTGAAGCCTTGAGGAGGGAAGGGGATGTTGGGCTCCGACATCTGCCTGTGGTAGATGGGCCGGCTGTCCCGAGCCATCGTCGGCGGGGAGGGGAACGAGTGGCACGGCTCCGAGAGCTGACGTCGAAATCTGAGGAGGAATCAGTGGATTCATTATCAGATCTCAGAGAACAAAAAACATCACTTAGGCTCATTTGACCCTTTTTACAGATGAGAATGAATGCAAAGACAAAATGATAGAGATTATCACATGACAGCACACATTACATGATTAACACAGGCTGTGTAAGGTGGTTATTAGCAAGGATGTAACTGATTTTCTCCATTAATTATGAATCTATTGTTTTACAAAATCTCTGACATCTTTAAATTGCTTGTTGTTTCTCCAGAACCTCAAAATATTCACTTTACTATCACGTGAGACAAAAAAAGAAGCAAAATAAGAGTCGGAGCAGAAGAATTTTTTTCTTTTGTTCTTGAAAAAATACGTTAATGATTACCTGGTCGTCAAAATATTTGCTGTTAGTTTTTTATTGATCGAACCCAAAAGCTTGACCATTTTATTCACACAGTGACCTTATTCTTATTATAAAGGTTAGAATATAAGTACAGCAGAACTAACAAGACAGAGAATCTAAAAGAATTTTAATCAAATATGAGTAAGAGGTAAGACCCATTTAAAAAAACCAACTCGTGTTAAATTAAAAATAAAATCTGTTTACAGCAAATAAACCTAAAATCCACATCTACCAGCAGCATGTAATGATCGTAATCTCAAAGGGCGATTAGCTTTGCATTGATTTAAGCTCCTCACTCACAGCTTTCAGAGCTTTTCTGCAGGCAGAAAACATATCTGCAGCAGTGACACATCAAATGAAAATACTATCAGCAACAGAAAAAGAGATGTTCAGCTGAAACTAACTTAAGAAATGCTGACCACTGAGGAGGTGGTTACCCACCCTGAAGGTCATGGGTTGATCCACAGGACAGAAAAACAGAAAATACTTTTTATGGTACACAAATATATAACCTTATTTATTTTTGGATTTTTTTATAAGCTACTGGATAATTTTACCTCCAAAAGCTTCTAAAAAGATTCAACATGACCAAAAAAAATTCTAAAACAAACCCTTTTTGGCTGATCTCATAATAACTCATATAAACAGTTGATGTTTTTGGTGATGACGGCTTTTTTTTCTCATTTTTTTGCTCTCTAAAGCTGAATTCTTTTTGCTCCGCCCACCACACGTTCACTCCACCAATGAGATGCTGCCGTAGCTAAAACTCTGCTGCTGTGACCTTATTATACCTTATTATAATCTGCTGTGAGTACAACCGCCAGCTAAAAGCCCCACATGTAAATGTGATGTAAATGCAAAAGGCTGCGGGCTGCAGTACCTGTGGTCCATAGAGTAGGCGTTGTCAGGGAGCGGCTGCGAGGACGGTATGTGGGAGTACGTCCTGTCTGGTTTGGGTGTCGGGGCCGCCGTGGGTGAGGCATGGTGGAGGGGGGACACAGGGGTGCTACAGGGGGGCGTCACTGGGCTGGAGGGCTTCATTCCTGCAGGCTGCTTTTGCTCATAGGCACTGCGGTAAACAGACGACAAGAGTCAGAAATCACATAAGCAGATTTCATGTTCAGGTCTGAATAAGTAAGCTTTCATGATGATGAAGCAGCTTTTAAGAACAAGATCTTGTGTTGGAGTAAGGCTTCATCCATACACTTGTACATTAGGTTATGTTGTTGCTTTAGGTGTGTGTGTGTCGATGTCAAATGACATCTGACACGACTGTAAATCCAGACTGTACATCACTGAGTTTTAACACATCCTGCTTAAATTTTAAAGATAATACATGGGAAGGTAAAGAGATGTTTGACAGAAAAAGTAGAGGAGAAAAAAAATTATTTGCTCTTTTCGTGTGATTTGGTAAAGACATATTATAATGTTGTTTTACTTAAAGTTACTTTACCTTCCAATACTTTGGAACAGCATGTCAGAGAAACATGCTTTTTTAACGTGCAAACACTGCAAACACTTAAACATTAGACAGACTAAAACTAAGTGCTTAAAATTTAATTTAGTTGAATGGCTGCTTTTGCACTGTTACGATAAAATTTGGGATTTTTGCAATAAGTGTTTATAATAAATCCCTTGTTTACTACAAATCAATCCTTCTACTGTTTCTTTTGTTTACTTTAAATTAAAATGTCTTTCAAACATGCTGACTTGTTTCAACCCATGCATTAAAGAACGTCACTGGATCTCTTGGCACACACTGTAAAGGTCTTGATGTAAAGTGAAGTCCTGCCAAATGTTAGACTTTTTCCTGTTTTACCTCTGAGCAGAAGTCACCAGGTGAGGAAATGAATCACACTCATGATTCAACACTTATGAAACAGTTTCAAGACGACTCTCTGCACACAAGGTCATTATATAAGCAGAACAAATGTCATGTAGTATAAATCAAATCAGTTCAAGAACTTGTCAAACTGTGCTTTTGGATTTTTATTAGAGATGTGAGCAGGTAGCATCTTATTTGAAATACTTAGCAAGTGTTTGCTAAGATATTTTCAGATTAATCAAAAGATAATGTGAAGCTGAAAAACTGAAAAGAATTTACAACTGAAGTCAAACGTGCCTTAAATAAAGTGATTCTTATTCAAAATGTTACATACAAAATATTCATACACTTCAACAGTCTATACTTATTTATTTTGTTTTTGCTCAGGTTGTTGTTGCTTCTTTAGTGTAGAATATTTAACTTAATCACAGTGGAGTCATTAAAGTCGTCTTTCAGAGGGACATTTTGGGTCTTTTGGAGGTTCATTTCAGGTGTTCGATCAGTGTCGTGTGGTGCCCCACCTGATGTTGTACTGGCACTTCTCCCCATACTGGAGCTTGAAGGGCCGTTCCTGACTACAGTTGGAGGTCAGCTCTGAACACGGGCTGTGCAGCTCCCTCTTGATCTTCAGCTGCAGTCCGTGGAAAGCCACTACACCCAGAGAAGAAGCAGAACCAAGAGAAACTAATTTAGAAACAAACAGACACCACTTCCTCGGGTGTTAATAATATTTGTTTTTGTGAGACTTTTAAGGCAGTGTGATTTTTTTTTTATTTCTTAGAATTAGCAGTTGTTTGTCAGGTTGAGCTATCACCTCTGTCCTCAGCTTACATCCAGCAAATCAGTCACAAAAGCACCAACAATAATGAATCATTTAATATTTGTACAAGTAGAGGAGGATGTGACTGTCAGTTATCCAGTATTAAACAAATAAACAAAGCTGTCCAGCCCTTTTCCTGCATGCTTCAGTATGAACCGCATGCAGCTGGAAAAAAAGACTCACTGCAGTCCAGATACCAGTGTATACAAGGGAATCACTGATTAAGAGAATTTATGATGGATAAATTAAAGTTAAAAGACTGTGCATCCATCCACCAACAGATTTGACATCTCAGGCCATCGCTTACACAAACAAGTCACTTCAAATCTCATTTGTTGGGCCTTTTCCTGACAGGGGCTCTGTTAGTGAAATATGACAATCATAAAACTGGGTGTGCGGCGATGC
This sequence comes from Acanthurus lineatus, assembly GCA_029814665.1. Lineage (NCBI taxonomy): Eukaryota > Metazoa > Chordata > Actinopteri > Acanthuriformes > Acanthuridae > Acanthurus > Acanthurus lineatus. Next base: position 3,125,296 of record JAPZDV010000025.1, on the reverse strand, counting down.
TCCTATAAATGCTCTAACTGCTTTCAGCTGGCTGTCAATACATTCCAGACAACAACAACAGGGCTCATTGATCTGCAGGGGAGGCCTGCGCTCTCAACCTATGGCCCCACAGTGAGCCCGGTGCATCTGAGAGGCTGTTAAGTGCCTGATCAGTCCTGATTAACATCCCATCATCTCAAGTCATGATCAACGCTAATCCAATTGGCTGCGCTTCTGACGAAAACCCAGTCAGTCAGAATGAAGTCAGGCTCGGGTTGCCTCGCCAAACGTCCTCTCACTGCGACTGCACACAAAGAAGCGGTGAGGTCGTCCCTCAGCGCTCTATCAGACACAAGAGAGGGCCAGACGTGGTTGAAGGGGATGAGTTTTGACTGACATTTCAGACTCATAGACGTTTTCCACAGTTAAAGCCATAAATTACGGATGGAGAAAGGAAATCTATCAACTCCTCCACAGACTAAAGTAGAAACATTTAGACATTTGATGACCAAAAACACTCAAATGTGTGGTTTGGGAATATTTTTCTTTTAAATTCAAGCCCAGTCAGGAAGGTCTCTGAGGCTACAAGGAGCTCCGAGATGGAGGATGTTTTGGGGAGTTTTCTCATGGCTGACTGACAGCTGCCGTACGAGCAGGGGTCGATCTGCCAACACCCCATCTGACGCACAGCAGAGCCCCTGGGGGGCGGGCCTCACGGGCCCCGCATGACAAAGCTCAGGGGTTGTTCGCAGCCCTCGCTGGGGGCCTGACCTTTCCGGGTAATCGATCGGAGGTCAAAGAGACACTTCCTGAGGGGAGACCTTTGACGATGCAGGCATGGCAGACTCTCGTTAAGGGCTTACGGAGTCAAAACAATACCTCGGTTTTGCTTGTTGAGATCACAATCACTGTCACTTTAATTACCTATTACAACAAACGCACATTCATTTGTTTTTCTGAGTTACCTCCTCTGTCTTCTGGTTTACAGCTCACCAGACGCTAGACTACATTCCTCCTCTTCATTTAACACTAAGTAGACATCAGTTTCTTTGCCATTCAATTTACATATAAAAATGCACCAATAATGGCTATAAAAATGCTTTGATTGACTCTAAGTGTCACATCAGCCATTAACAATGGCTTCATGTGTGCTGCAGCACGGGGCCTTAAATTAGAAATGGAAATGTCACAATAGATTTCGTCAGTGGGGTGCCAAGGTACACAAATCAATAGCGAGGGCATTGCCTCTGACTAAAACAGAGACTTCCATTTTAGTCCAGAATGTCATGCCCATCACTGCTTGATTGCTCTCATTATCTACATATTGATTAACTAAGATGGTAGGGTGTTTAAGAGAAGAAGCAGTTAGAACAATTACTGGGTCTATTTTGAATGCAAATGTTTCTTCTTCCTCTTCTTTTTTTTTTTTTGCTTCCATGCAACAAACTCAAATATTCCGCAATTTTCTTTGCTATTTTGAGTACAGATGCAACAAAAATCTTTGTTTTTAATAAAACAAGCAATGTAGTAAGCAAATTCTTTGTTTGTTTTAGCTTTGTTACACATGTAAGCAAAGATTAGAGATCAGGATTCATTATTTGTAATATTTTCTTTGTATTTACCTACGAAAATTTGCGGTACTAATAATTTAATTTCAGCCATAATTTTTTCTGGCAATGCTTTTGGTGCATTATTAAAGAATTCTTGGCCTCAAAAGTTGTGTATTCTCAGGTTCAAATTGTGTGTTTTGGCAGAACCAAAGCCTACATTTGGCAGATATTTCTCTAGTCCATTCATAAAAAAATACAGGTCTTTTGGCAACAGCGAAAAACCCTCCATTCCATTTTCACCTACTGTAGGTGCTCGCCTTTGCTGTTAAATGATGGAGGCTCAGATCTGCTGGTAACGTGTGGCCTCATTTTACACCTCCTCTACTCCTCCGTTTCCTGCTAAGTTATGCTAATGGTAAGCATCTGTGTTGGAGTTTGAGACAAAGAAAATTCCCCTTTTCCTCCTTCAGACTGAGGACACTTTCGCTTTGAGGCCGATCACATGCTGCTTCTGTGCTGCATGGATGGAGAGGGCAAAGTCGACATTGAGGTAACCTGCCATAATCGATGAAAGGTGATAAATCTGAGGCCATAAAAATATAAAATAACACTCTCAAACCTGCCCTTGTGATTCAGTCCATGATGATACAGTGCGACTGCAAACAGATTTTTCTTCCTCTCCTCGTTCCAATTTTTTTTCAGATTTAATCTTTTTTCTTACTCTTTTTTATAATATATCTTTTCTCATTTTGTTATTCTATTGAACTGAACTGAATACTAAAATAAAATGTGTAATAATATACACAGTTGAATATTCCTTATCTTTAAAAAAACTAAAGCAATGTAAAACAACCAGAGAATTGTAACTGTAATTGTTATTGTAATGTAATGTTCACAACTACAGTTATTTAAGTTCAAAACATGTTTGTAAACTTAACCAGATTTAGCTTCCTAAAATAAAAAATATACTGACTATTGTTACCATACTAGTTTTTCTTCTACTAAGCAACCAACTAGCTAGCAAGATAGCAAACTAGCTAGCAAACAATAAAGCTAAAAGTACAACTGGACAAAATACTTTTTACGCTAAAGCAAACTGCCAATATCAAAGACATTTTTTAGCATTTACAGCTAGTTTATGTTAACGCTGAAAAACATCACTTAGTTTATATTATATTTAAAAGAAGCGTAATTTACAACTGACAAGTTATTAAATACAGGAGTGACAAAATTTGTGGGGCAAATTTTCTCAAATCTCTTTTTTTCTGACATATCAACAAACCCCCTGAAAAACCAACATAGATAAATATACTCCCACAACAAAGCCCCTTGTATATTTATTTAAATATGTTCTTTGAAAATTTTTAAAAATGTCAAAAAATTTTTCCCACTCTTTTGTTTGTCATTGTTGCTTTAAGTCTACACAATTTGAAATGAAGTTCACAGTGTATTTTTAGCTCTGGATGTGGTATTTACCCAAAATAAACACTGTGTGTTTATTGTGATAAAGGAACATTCACACAGTGACGGCACAGAAGAATATAATCTATATCAGTCTTTGGATACACAAACAATACTTGACAGTAGGATCAATTTTCTGTTGGTTTTGTGTTTTCATGAGATTTTTTGATAATAAGGAGAAAATTGAACATAGCAGGGTTTATTCTAAAAGTGCACCAAGTCTGCTTTCCTTATCAGGTTTTCTACAATTCGCCCATCTCTAGTCACAGCCCGTCTCTCCTCACTCCCTTCTCCAACAACTTCCATCTATACGTCTTTCCACCTCCATCTCTCTACATCACCGTCAGCCCCTTCATCTCTCGGCTCGGTGAAACCCATATGGGAGAGCTGCCGGCTGGGATGCCTGATCGAGCGCCCAACCACGGTGCCCTCACCCTCCTGCCATCTGTTAGTGCCTCTCCAGTCTGCTGCCGGTTTGCCAACAGGACAATTCAGATGGTCAGCAGTCTCCTGCCACCGCGGCCACCCACCCTGGCTACCTCTGAAGGACAACGGGACAGTCTCGGTGACCTCTGGGTCTCTACTGTATACCATGCCTCTCCTCCATGTTGGATTTTAGGGTAAGCTAATTCACACCCAGTGGTGAGGTTTTTGGTTTGCTGTTGTGTCTTTGGGACAAAACCAAACAAGACAGATGAATGGAAAGAATTTGAAGGAACAGAATATTTTAAGGACTTACAGGAAGATAAGCTGATTGGTTTTTATACCTTTGCAATTATATTAACTTAAGCTAAGCTTGCCTTCAATCTGTAGAGCAGTAGTTGCTTCAAACAATTTAACCTCTAAGATTATTAAATGGCCATAAAAAAACTTGCAAGGTTTAGTTAAGACAATTAGATTTGAAGGCATGCAGCAAGTTTGTAAACATGATCATAAAAGCAAGACCTTGTCTTGTGTTTAAAAGGATGGTAATGGCCTCATCAGTATGAGCTCCTCAGATATGTTGTTTCAATGTGTTGTTGGAATTGATGGAAAAAGAGAAAGAAAAAATAGACCCCCTTTGGCTTTTAATCTAGGAAACCAACAGGAACCAGCTTGAGGATCTCAGACTGTCATCTGGCTCACAAGGGGTTAAGAAATGTTTGATCTCGCTTAATTCAACACCCATTTCTGCATAATCTTACCCAAATGTTTTCTCTGACTGTTAAAATCCTTCAGTGATCTGTAAAACTAAAAAGTAACAGAAGCAAATATAAAATGTGACCTTTTCTCTTTGTTCTATGTGAGGATCTTCACGTCTGCAGCCTGTCCAACTTTGTTTCCAGGTTAAAGGGCGTTGAGGACGTAGGGAAGACTTGTTTTGTGTCTTTTCTCACAGTTTCATGGGCGTTTTGGCTCATTTGAAAGACATGTGCTCGCTTCGGGTCCCACTGTGCTCCACTCACTCCATTTCTGTCCCCACCTTGGCACTACTTCCTCCAGAAGCAGGCCGTGCCAACTCACCAGTCACCGTGTGCAACCACCGTGCACAACCAGGTGAGGAACAACTAACTACCTCATTCTCGTTACCGCGAGTGCAAATCAGCTCAGGTTAGGCAGTGGAAAATTTTTCCATCAAACTCTAAAGGAGTATTCTTAGAAACTGACTCTTTTCTCTTGCAGGAAACAAAAAAAATCCTGCTCCCTTTCATGCTGTAAAATCCCCACTGACGATTGGGGAGTGAACCAGAAGGCCAACAAGCCTTCGACTGAAAAGGATAAATGTAGCATTGACTAATCTTACACTGCCTGATTTAGAAAATCTCACCACACTGGATGGTTTTGCAGAGAAAGCACTTCGAAGAAAAGGTCATCCAGGTGCATTTTTTAGAGATTTTATTTAAAAAAAAATTCAGAACAGCCATCAATTGACAGCAGTTTGGTCTACCTGGATATAAAAATATCACTTCAACCCCCTGAAAAAAAAATCTACCACAATATTTTGATGTTTATGCAAATAAATCACAGGGCAATAATAACTCAGTGGTGGTGAGAGGTTCATGAGCAACAGAGGGAAGGGAGAGGAGACAGATATAGAGAGAGAGACAGACCCTCATCTCCCTCATCAACCGATGCACCTGTCTGCAGACCCACAAGGCTGCTGAAGCCCTCCAGAGAGCACTTTTACGAGCAAAGGTGAGGGTACCGAGAGAGACACGGAAAAATCACACACCGCCACATGCACTCTCCACGAGTACAAACACACCAGTCGAGACGAGTGAAAGAAAAAACTCCACAGATGTTGACACACACCCAAACATGAGCACCAACGCATGCACAAACACACAGCAGAGACACAGAAAAGAGAGCGATGGGGTCTCTTACTCACAGTTTTCAGTCTGGAAGTCTGGAACGAACTGCTCGTCATTGTCAGGAACTTGAGCTAAAGACACAAGCGGGGAAGAAGAAAGGGAATGATTGTTTCTGATGTTGATGGACAACACAGCATTGATCACAGCTCTCTACAGTCCAATACCCTCCTCTGGCAAACAGTCTCCTGGGATATTAGGTTGGCCTATCCCAGCATTGTTTGCCTCTGCTGTCGGCTCAAGAACACAGCAGCGAAAAAAATGTTTTACAGGAAATCAGCGCAAGAAGAACTTTGTTATTCTTTGGAGCCCATGTTTGTTTGTTTTTTTTAATTTTTGCAGTAAGGTTTTGTATGCTTAAGCAGCTATCAGGTCATGACAAAACATATTTATCATATCAATTCATTTTTTGCTATTAATAAATCCTAGATGCCTTAAAAAATGTAAAAAGATACACAATAATTTCCCATTGAAGCAAATCATCGTTTTAGAATCGAGTTTCGAAATTAAATGAGATTTTTGGACAAACAACCTTCACACAAAGTCTGTTTACTCGCCTTTTTGGAGCTTTCAGCTGTTTTACACAAACTTCCTCACTAGATACATTTAATTTTTCTGAGCACTTTTGAGGACTTCTCATTAAAGTTGGCTTCAATTAAATCAAGTATTAGCATGATTTTACTTGATTCTAGCTCAATAATTATCTTATGTTTTCTATCAACATGCAAAATCTAAAACAGCTCTTAAAAATGGTTCATTTCTACTAAAAATAATGGTTAAAATCCTGACTAGATTCCTATTTTGTTGCTTTTTTTGCTTGTTTATGAAATCAGACTTCCATGGTTTGACAAAAGAAAAAAATACGTTCAAGCAGGAAATACACAAAAATAAAACAAATCTGACAAACTCACTGTAGAAATTGTGCAACCTTGGAATAATTTAATCACTGTGTTTTCTACGATTCACTAAAGAATATGTAGTTGTTTTCCAACAAACTCCAGTCTATGAGGGAGGATATTTTGCTTTGGGTGACCGTTTCTTCCTAATTTCACTTCCTGAGGTCGCCTTGTCCATTGACTGCCCTGCAGCCTCAGCTCTCAGTCCTTGCCAGCAGCCAAACACCCATTGTTAACAGTATCTAATTGGCTTCTTCCCTACTGTTGAATCCACCTGTACCTACCGAGTTAGGTCTGTTCCAAACGTTCCAACGCTTCACCTGTGCCTCGAATGCCCCTGCACTGAGGCTAATGCTAAAATAATGAAGCTCCAATTAAGCATGTACATATTTATATCGCACATATTTACACTCGGTGACAGTTCTCCATGTCCCTAAAGTTCAACTCGCTCTGGCTAAAAGCAAAAGGAGATTTAAATGTGTCATTAGCACGTCTATTGTTATACACACACACACACAATGAGGTGGATCCTCATTATCACAGCATCAGAAACATGTCTCCACATGTCTGAAGATCTTCAAAAAAAATCACAGATTTTCCATTTTTGTCACTCTGGTTATGATCAGGGATGGAGTTTTTTTTTTTCTTGCTGGAGGTGTGAATTGAGGAGAGTAAACAATCAACAGATCAAGAGGAGAAATTGCAGCATATTTTCCAACAATGTCAAGCGGGTGAAGAGAGCAGCAAACAAAGAGGTAGAAATGAGTTCACTCTGGAGTCCGCCATAGTTACAGCTATCAACCCTCTGTTTTATGCACTTCTTTGAAATACACTGTGTATTTTAGCCTGGTTCAAATTTCTGTCGCTCTAAACAACAAAATGGACTAATTTGCTGTATTATTCCTCTTTGTTGCACGCTTTCTTTAAGGGCCATGAAATGAAATTTAAATAGTATAATAAAACAAATATAAAAGAAAAGTGTTAAACTGTAAATACACCCTCCTCCCTGTAGTCATATTTTTTTTTTACTTTTCCCTTCAGTAAAACCACAACATTAAAAACTGCCAAACCAGCACAACATTGAAAAAAAATCTCATCTCATGATTACAACACAAACAAACTTCAGAGACCTAACTTGGAAAAGGACAAAGAAAGGAGTGATGAGAAACAAAACAAAACACACACACAAAAAAAAAGATAAAGAAAAGGCAGCAGTGTCTCTATGTCCAAAAAGGAAGTGCAGGATGGATGAGTCACCGGCCTCAGTCTGTGAATGAGCCAGCTGATCCCTGCAACAAACTCCTGGGGAGAACGGCAGAGTTGGAAATCTGCCGCCATTCACAAAACAAAACAAAAAAAAAAAAAGAAAAAAAAAGAAGAGAGGAAGAAGGACAGCAGGGAGAGATGGGTGGTGGATTAAAAAGGAAAAAGTAGTAACGGCTGTGAACATAAGGCCTGAGATGGGGAGACTATCGGAGGTGTTTCCTGTGTGCGACGTTTGAGTTTTAAACAAATTTTACATTCTGCCGGCAACGATTCCAGAGACAAATTACGCTGTCGACACGAGAATTTAATGGAGAAATCGTTGCATTTACAAAGTAAAGAAAAGTGAGATTTTTTTTTCTTGGAAAGAAAGAAACTTAAATACTCTAAGTCCAAAAAAACCTGTGTGGAGGTGGAGGGCAGGAGGGGTTTGTGGGTGTCAAACATTCGCCTGTCAGCTCACGAACCCCCTCAACCTTTCGGAGTCGGAAATTCAGTCCGTCTCATAATTCCTCCTCTTGTTCCAATTACCTGAACTAATAAATCTTAGAAATGGGGAGGTATTCCTTTTCATCTTAATGGACAGGAAGTCATTCATTAAATCTACAATCTTGAAGCGTACATCATCACATTGATCCATGACAGGCAGAACTGTAATCCTTAACAGTAATACCTCTTATCAGCCGCCGACGTCTCTTTTCTCACTTTGGATACTGAAATATTAAAATCGTGTCTTATTCTTTTACACGCCCTGCGGTGAGCGCCGCGCCACCTCATAATCTAACCGCTGCTCAGAGTCGGCTCAACTACTCCAATATCTGTTTGAAAGCATACTTTTCATTTTTTAAAAGCTTCGGATCGCACTGCGAGCCTTTTCAAACGTGTTAAAGAATAGATGGAGCGGATAAATGACGAGGGGTCGGACTCACCTGTGTGAGGAGTGTGAGCTAAATTTCGTAAGGTTTCCTACGGACGAGGGATATATGACAATTCAATCCCCTTTACTTTAAAAAAAAGTATTAAAGTTGCATCAGTTGTACTCTGCACTTTAGATATTTACTTTGGAGCTAAAATTACGACTTAGATATCTGAGCATTCACTGATATGTTGAAATAAATATTTTTTTGGGACAGGTGGGCATTTTATTGCCACAATGCTATTTTAGAAAAACTTGACATTTTAATTCTAACAAATTACACTTAACTTGTTCTATGCAAATAAAACAACAAAATTATATAAAAGTGACTATTTTTGGTATTTTTTAGTAGCTGCTCATATTTTCTTTTAACTTTTAGTCCTCAAAATTTCAATTAAAGGACTAAAATTAACTTTAGCAGTAATTTTACAAATTAAAACTGATTTTCCAAAAGTGTTAAATTTTTCCATTTAAACCTAAAATTATCTTTTATAAATTAACACAAACTTTCAGCATAAATAATCAGTTCCTTTATGTCCGATAACACTGCATGTTATATATATCAATACTACAGTGTACCAAAGAGAGATGCAGTCCAGTTTAACTTTTGTCACACAATTTTTTACACTAGTATCACGGTCCATTCGCAGAGGAAACACTGGCATTTAATATTTTTTTGCAAATTTATATACATGCAAAAACTAGGTCAAATAAACCTTTTCAAACAATTATATTCTTTCACACTGTAAAACTTAAACTCTGTCTGGAATCCTGATTTTTACACTGGCAAAGCAAATCAAAAACTACTCTGAGTAACTCTGGAAATGTTCCACTTCTTTCTAAAAAAAACTCTTAAATATCCAGCTCACACTCTACTGAGATATAAACTTTCAAATTTCATGCAATATTCAAAGTAAGTTCCTTCCAAGTGAGATGCAAATATAAAAGTCAAGCAGAGGAACCATGAGGAACATGCACATGCACATAAAAACAAGACAAAGTCAGAAGAAGACGAACAATATTCACCACTAACCGAAACTTCTGTGCTGCAGACACGATGGAAAGAGGACACTCGCACTTAAATCCTGAAGCATCACGTCTCAGTTAGACCACAATGAGCAAGTCTTGCCATCAGAGAAGAATTATAATAATAAAAAGCAAAGAAAATGAATAAATTTAAAAAATATTCTAAATGACGCTCTGAAAGACTGATTCTGGTGGTTTGGAAGTCTGCGATTTTAAAAGAAAAAAATCATAGATCCATTCCCTCTTTTTTTTTTTTTTTGCCGCCAAGACATGAAATTGAAGAAGACAAGGTGGTGATACAGCTGGAGAAGATAGAGAGGTGTGCTGAGAGGAAGCAAAGAGAGAGAGAGAGAGAGAGGGAGGGAGAGAGAGGAGGAGAGAGAGTAAGTGAGAGAGAGAGAGAGATAGCTGGTAGGCTACAGCAGAGCTCTGGTGGAGGTGGAGGTGGTGGCGGCGGCTGGCGTGCAGCACGTTAGCTCCTGCCAAAAGCAGAAGAGACAGTGAGCGTCGGAGAGCCTTCTCCTGGTAATTTGTGATGACACTCTCTGGGTAGAGCCTCCTCGGTCTCCCTCAAGACCCCTCGCTCACAGTCTCTAATGTATGCATGACACACAAGGTGCCTCTTCCACACAGGCTTTTAATTGGACTGCAACGCTAGGCAAGTAACTCCAGGCAGCTTTTTTCTCCCCCTCACAACCTATCCATTTTTCCCCATCTCTCTCTCTCCTCTCCTCTCCTTCCTTCTTCTTCTTTTTTTTTTTTTTTGCTCAAGATTTTTGAAACACTCACCTTCTGCCAGCCAAGTCTCCTGCAGCTGACTGAGGTCCTGGAAGAGCTCTGGAGGAGGAACCGAAGCAGAGAACAAGGATTGAAGGCAGTTCAAAAAAAAAAAAAAAAACACAGTCAAAGCGCAGGAGAAGCATCAGAAAACAACTGACTTCATTACGGCGGGCCGATACGCTGTCAGAGCCATTGGAGCTCAGTGGGCACGTGTGCAGCTAATAACAAGTCAATTTGTGTCTCTGACCACTGACAGAGGCTTGTGAGAATCATCACAGGCCGCTGTGTTGTAATTGAGATTCTGTAGTTAGCAGCACAGGTGGCCTCGAACCAATTGAATTTTGCTAAATGTTTAGGAGCCGTGAAATTAACTTCTCCCCCTGCCCTCTGCCTACCTTCAGTGTCCAGAGCCAGGTCAGACTTAATGAATTTTCTCTTTCTGTCATGTGCTGGCCTCTGGCAGCTTGTTGTCTTTTCTTGCGGCTTCTGCTACAAAAAAAGAAAAAGAAAAAACAAAACAAAAGAGACACAAATCAATTTTTTTTTTTTTTTTTAAGCTTTTCCCTCTCTGGAGCTGCGATTGTGTTGTTGGATGCAGCACACGTGCAGCTTGAAAGTGCAAATGGTAGAGCCTCATTGATGCCTCGCACACTTCCAAAGCCTGACCCATGCAAAGAGCCCTGAGCTTCACTCATCACATATAATTAACAAGTTGCAACATGGTGCACAACCAATAAGGCAGTGTACAGTGTAGCAGGCATCTTGTTTAGCTGCTTTTTCTTTGGTGATTAAATGAAACTTAAATGGTCCCTGAGGGAGAAATGAGTCTTGGCAGCAGCAAGAAAAGACAGAGATGAGATCAAAACAAATATAAAAAGTATTAGAGAGAAGAACAGACTTGTACAACAATTAAAGATATTAAAGATGGTGTGATAGATCTACATTTATTATCTGATTTGCTTCCAAGGTTTGTTTTGTTTTTGTTTTTTGTTTTTTCTGGTCAATGATCACTCACTTTGGAGTTACAATAAGGCACTTGCTGGTCGTGAAATCCATCCATCCTGCGCCGCCTTCACTTTTACTGACGAGCGATCTGCAAAGTCTCCTGTCCGGTCAGCCTTCAAAATGCGAGATGGATGGAAATAAGAGAGAAAGAGGACATGAATGACGCTCTTACTGAGTAAAAAAAAAGATATAAATAAAAAGAGTTTCGTTCATTAAGGCACAGTTCGTGAACCTTTAACGCTTTGAGACAGAAAACTACCGACAACACCTCCGGCGATGCTGCAAAGTTAAGTTGACAATCTGCAAATTTTGTGCGTAAACGTGGACCGCGCCGTGCTGCAAAGGCGCACCGAAATGTTTTTTTTTTTTAAACGATAGAATAAACTTATGAAGTACGCAGTTACCTAGCGACCTCGCTTTCATCCGTGTACAGAGTGCCACAGAGCGGCTACAGGATCTCCACAGTCCCGGCTGCTGCCTGCGCTTCTCCCCGATCACTGTGTTGCTGTCTAGCGGCTTGGCATCGCCTCCCGGGGCCTCCCATGGAAACAACCCGCACTCCGCTTCCTATTGGTTGTCAATGTCTTTCACTGGATCAGATTGCTGGCAGTCAATCACGCACGGCTGCGGGCGGTGAGCACCGGAGAAGTCAATGGTAAACATTAAAAAGTCATGCGCTTTTTTTAAGAAAACAAAAATTATATGGACAAATTTTTAATGACACAAATGTAAACTTAATTTCTCATGCTTTTAGTTTTACATTTAAACACACAAACACACACACATACATACAAAGTGCACCTGCACAACTCCTCCCCGCACACACAGTCCTGTCCTCACCCCGCGTCCCCGTCGGTTTCCTCGCACACAAACACTCCTCACTCCTCTCCCGGTCAAGTTTGTGTCCATGGTAACTGTGTTTTGAAGAGCCTCCAGAGGGACCCGCCGGAGCGCCAACTGCTTCCTCCCGTGTAAGGGATACATTGTTGGGTAGTGCCGAGTGCCGAGGACCCGCACAAGGCACTGACCTGGAAGTAAAACACAGGTCACCGGGCAAAACTAAGGACAGTTCCCCCCGCAAAAAACCAAACTGCTCTCTCACACATACAGCTAAATAAAGCGACAGTTTTCTCACCACTGTACTATAGCTGTTTTAATGTTTTAATCATATTATTTTTCCCGCTTTTTTCTAAATTACAACCTAATAGCTAATCATTCATAAACACAAAGAAGCTTAAAAAAATGCAGTAAGTTACAACCACTTCTGTTGTTCGCCAGGGAAATGTTATAATATTATAAGACTAAACGTTTGAGAATTAAGTTTTAAATATTTTTTTTACAAGATATAAATCAGATAGTGTTTAACAATTAAAAAAAGGAACTAGAGAACACAGCCAGAAGGCTAGTTTAGCTATACTCACTCTTAAAGCTAGCTTACTAGCTAGCTAACAGCTAAGCTAACGCACATGGCTTGACAACAATTGAACATAATAACAATACTTTCTCAGAGTTTTACTCACTTAAATGTCATTTCAGCATAGTTCAACAAATGCAGCTGTCATCATTCATTTTAGATTTCCATTTTTTGTTCAAATAAGCTTTATTTGTTTTTACCTTTTTGTTACTTTTCCAGTGGTATTTCCTTGACTGAACTGAGCGTGTTGACTGATAAAAAGCTGTCCTTAGATATGTTTACATGCTGGGCTGTGTAAATAAAAATAATTTGTCTAGAGAACTGGACACCTTGCTTTTTTTTGGCTTTCCGTCAAAGATAATAGTTTGTGTGCCTGTGTGTTAGTGGTTTGAAACCATCAAAAAGCTTTGGAAAAAATACTTGTATACAATTTGAATTTCCAAAACAGTCTGAAAAGCAAAACTAAAGTATGGGAGATGTTGTCAAGCAGCATTGTTGTATTTTTTGAGTTCCTCAATACAACTGACTGCTCTGAAACTTTTGTGTTAAGTAGATCTGTTCATTTAGTTCCTTTCTATTGAGACATTTATTTAATTAATTTTCCTTTTCTGAACACAGGGTCTTATGTCAGGGTGTGTCATATGTATATGATACTACACATTGTGTCATGTTTAGATATTAAAATAAAATGAACCCACATTTTAATGGCTTCCCTTCTTCCATTTAATGTATTTTTTCCACCCACAAAGTTTGACATCACCATTAATCTTCAAGAAACATCTAAAGTCAGCCAACAAAATAAGATTTGACACATAAGGTTTTAAAGCTGTGGTATTCTGACTATACTCCAATGGGGATCTGCTTCTGATTTTCTTTTAAAATTTTATCATTTCACAACGGCAAAACAACATTGGTTTTGTTGAGAATATATTAAATGTTACATTCAGGCCTCGAACTCACAGGAGCTGTAGTTGAGAGTCCTCTGAGGACCAGTAGGCTAATGGAGGAAAGAAGATAGTAAAAATGTGTTTCTGAAGTGTAAAACAACAAACATCAACAAAGATTCCCCTGCACTGGTACAGGGCAGATCTGGGATAAACCTCTGAAAGGGAACTTTACCACTGCATTAAACACCTGACTGAAAGACGGACATATCGGAAGTCAGCAGTGGTCACGCTGATGCCATCTTGGATCCAGGCAGGGTTCCATTACCAGGCAGGTGAAGTGGATGTGAAGTGAAGTACTGTGTCACTCCTGCTGAACCCCCTCGAGGACGAAGAAACGCAGTTCAAGTGCAGGTGTCCACCCATCTGACACCGAGACACGCAGTAAATCAAGTGCCACTTCAGACGAGAGGATCCACGGATTTTTTTTTTTTTCAAAACTACAATTCCTGAAAAGTTGACTTTTTGAAGACACCGCTGCTACTTCTGTCTTATGAGTTCCTACGTGACTTGAAATTAACTAAAAATTAAAATAAATGCTCTTTTAAGAAATCAGTATCTTGGATTTTATTTTATACTTGTTTGGTCAAAATAGCAAATATCCAGAAGATGACATTTTGTTGAATTATTTTTTTTAGATGAATTATTTGTCTACAGTAACAGTGCCTCTTTAGTGTTCACAAAGCTGCACAAATATTTGGTGACACAAATTATGTGTTTTTGGTAACAAAATTTGATTGGTACAATATATGTAATGGTGGACACTGAAAATGACTGAGATTATCGAACTTTTTCACATCAAGGACCCTTAAATTGAAAAAAAATTATAGCATGGATCCCCATGTGAGAGGGTTTCGCCCCAGGATCCCCATTTATTAAAAATAGTTTCTTTATTTTTTATATTATGATGAAAACATAATGGCCCCACAACCAAAACAGTCATACATTTTGTCATTGTGTTTCTTATAGATGGAGTTAAAAAGAAAATAAATTATTCCCCTTTTTTGTGTCCTAATGGTCTCCAGACACAACTTTTAAGAGCAACTGCAATAATTCAAGCCTAGCAGCCGATGGGACCCTTGTTAGCTGTTGCTAAGTCTTAATTTTTAATTTATATGAACACTTCTTGTGTTGCTCTCACTGTTTAATGTACACAGGGCTAAAGTTACAATATGTTTCTTCAGATCCTTCACATTGTGGCTGTTTTTTCATCATAAACTGGACTAATTACTAGAGACGGCTAATGCTTTAGCTACAGTGAGCCACCAAACACTTTGTGTAACAGTGCTAAAGGAATGACGTATTTTCATAGGTTAGCCCCAAGTTAGCATAGCCTATCAGATATTACATTGGCTTGTAAATTATTGCGGAAAATAAGCTCAACAACAAAACAATAAACAACAAAAGTTAAGGGTACTTAAACTTTTTGTTAAAAATGAGGGAACCAAATGTTTGGTGGCATTTCTTATTGGATAGAAGTACTTAGTGCGAAAACTGACGTAGACACATAGCGTTAGCAAGTCGGGCCAAGTAGCTAGCTAACTATAAGAAAGAGAAAGCTAGCTAACAGTGTGGGTGAAATAGAAATGTAACAACACAGTTGGTACTCCCAAATGTTGACTATTGTAAATGTGAAGTTGTCTTAAATCTGTTTACGCCTTTGTGAGGTTGATAGAACATACTTGTGTCATACATAGCTGAAAATGCACAATAGCTGCAGTATTATATTTTATATTTCCTCACTGTAATATGTTCCAGGAGTTCAAGGAACACCAGACCACAATGTCAAACAACAAATAAATATTTTTTATTATCACTATTTCCATCATCACTTTTCTCTGTCAACATTGGCAGGCATAACTTGTTTTAGGCAGAACAACATGGTGTGAGTTCTAGAGTGAAGCAGTAAGCGGAAAAATAAATAATACTGTGTACAAAAATACAACCTCACTGTACAAATGCTGCAGAGTACAAAGCAAGAGATGGAGACTCGCAGGACCTCGGTCTCATCTAGGGTATGGCACTTTTAAAGACTGAAACAGTCAAGTCTAAAATTCTTCTCAGAAAACAAGCAGGGATGCAGTTTTGTTAAAAAAAAAAAACAAAACATCACATTTATCAGATGTGTGTCACATTGGTAGGTCTGCAACAAATCCTTTGGAATTTGAAGTAATGTGTGTTTTTTGCTTTGTATGAGATATATACTAATAATAAAAAATCTGTTAAGAAAAATGACAATTATGCAAATGGACTCTTATATGAAATAAGCAGTTTGAAATAAATGAAATTTTTTTTGAGTGTTATGTACAATACCCCAAAAAACAGTAATCAATCAATCCTCTACAATAACTATGTCAATAGTCATTCTGTATTTAGACTTTAATTGGTTGATGTATGCTTGACCGTAAACACTCAACAGACATCAGAGCAAATCAATATCCAGAGGAGGTCAAACGGCCTCTTGTGCGTATCAAACTATACAGCCACTGTTCCAACACACTGTCTGATTGAAAACTAGACTCTTCTGTTGCCTTTTCACCTCAAAAGTATTTGAGTACTTTTTCAGGAAAACACATGGTCCCATAAAAATGCAGCCATCTTATAGATGAAGTATGATATGATTAAACAGAGCAGCACTGTAGATGTAGATTCAAAAACGATCAATTTCCACAAGTGTTAAAACAGATCTGGGTCACTCATGCAACAGAAAGTGTGCACACGTTTGATAAAACTGTCTGGAAATCTCTCGTGCGACGTGAAACAAAGAGTGTCATGCATTTTTTATGACGATCAATAATCATTTCTAATCTTTTCACTGACGGAGCAGCAACACAGCAGATCAAAACATGACAAGGATGACTCGCAGGAACCATTAAAAGAAAGCAAAAGTGATCCTCTGTCTTTGCGCTACTCGAAGCCATTCATGAGTGAAACGCTGAGGAAATGCTGAGCAAAGAAACTTCACTTCTTACTAAACACTTGGGAAAGATCAGCTGCAAACTCCAGATATGTCAGCTTCAACAGCAGCAGCCTCGTTCACTGTCCATCATGCATCAGGGCTATGCAAATGCAAAAACCGTTAAAAAACATCAATAGCAGCAAAATATGAATAAATAAATAAATACATCATATCACAAAACACATTCATTGGTGTTTTTTTTTTTCCACATGGCACAGATCACATTACCAGCAAAAATAAAAAGACTTTTATAAAACTTTCCCGAAATAGCTTCAGTATTTTTGGAGCTAAACTAAACTACACACTGTAGATTAAAGCATCAGGTCTAAACACACCTCATTTTGGATTTGTTGAGGGCTTTTCTTTGACGTTTCCTTGCTGCAGGTCAAACATACTGAACCTGAACCTACAGTTGGCTACTGTACGCTGGGCTATCAAACAGGCGTCAAAGACCCATTTTGCTCACGGGCCGAGTGATCATCAGCTTGTGATCGCTGCTCTGCAGGTGTATGTGAGGACTTGAAGGTCTCGAGTCGTGATGGATCAGTCTTTGCTCTCTGTGCGTGTTCGTCTGATGATGGAGGAGAAGAAGCTTCGGCCTTGTGGCGGCCCCATCAGCATGGGGGCCTGGTTCTTGTGGACGATCTCAATCTGGTTTAAGACAGAAGCAATTAAGGCTGAACTACAGAGAAATACGCTGTAAAACGGCACAGGGAACATTCTGGAATTTCCTCTTTATTTTAAAAAACTGTGATCCAGTAGACCTTTTTAAAAGCAGACATTCTGACATGCAATAGAAGGAAACGCACAGATGTAGTTGATTAAACACACTGCAGCGCTGCATGTTTGCACACTGTTGTGTCTTTTTGAGACACTTAACGAGCAATTGTGAATAGAATCTGTTACACCTGCGTTTTTCCTCCAATGGCAAGTCAAAATGTCTTTTTAACACAGCCATCAGAATGGCAGAAGACTGGAAACCAGTGTTTGAAGCTGGTTTACATGTCTGCTACAGAGAAAGGTTGATCAGTTCACAGCTGTCCAGGGTGACAAAACAGAGATGATCATGCATTCCACATAATTCTTGTATTTTAAAAGATTAAATCCGTACAAGATCTTGAAAAGAAGGAAAGTAAAGCTGCACAGACGTTTGTGGTTTTGATAGCATAAATCCCTTGAGTCTGCATTCTGTGCCACAGTTTTATATGGCCAGATGTTGTCTGCTGGACTTATAACCACTACCAGCTGCAAAGTAGTACTGTGCTGTAAATTACTTCTAGTTAGCTCTGCAAGCAGTATTATTAACTGGGTTCAGTAACACTTTGATTCACCCAGAAAGAATTGACCTTTTCTCACTGGCAAAATATTGCAGTAGTTGACCAAAATAAAAAAAAAATGAGCCTCCACACAACAATGTAGACACCTTTATGCAAAAGGTCCAATAACTTATTTATCATTCTTTCACCACTGGAGAGGACAATATGAAAGAATTGAGCTTTACGGTAAAACAGGGGTTCTTGAAGGGAGTCCATGGAGGCCTCGGCATTATGAGGAACATCATTTTACCTGTAATATCACTAGCATTTACTCCTACCAAACAATAACATTGCTATTTTACCCACTGCTATCTCCTCAAAAAATGTATATCAATAATGCACCAACAATAAGAGAATCTCCAATATGGGTTGTGAGTCCATAAGGGTTCTTGTCTTGTCTGTTGGCTTATGAGTGTACATTTGAGGATCCTTAATGTGACAACCGAAGGAATCCCTGGGGTTCGTGTCTCTGCTAATGTATGGTGACATACATTACAGTACATTATGGTAAAGGATGGGCTCTATGAGTTTAATATCTGACAATATCCTGTTTCCAACAACGATGCCATTTCTGCTGAAGGTTGAAATTGTAGATCAATGGAACAACAAATATCAACCATCAAGGGTTGTCATATTAAGCACATAGTTCATTATACCGTTGCACTAAGAGTCTAAACGCAGTAATGGGGAGAGGAAATGCTGCCATCTGCATTAAAGAGGCCACATTTAGTTCAAAGGAAAGCTGCCATTTATTGTACTTGCACTCTGACTTAGTAGCAATTACCAGCTTTTCTAGGTTTTCTGACATCATTAAACGTGATTGGACTTAATGTTTCTGATGTACTTTACAAAATACAAAAAAAAAATTATGACATTTTAAAGAAATATCTAAAGAAATACCTTGAATAAATTGACAAAATATACTGCCATTAAAAATCATCCAGACTAACTAAGAGGGCATTGTATTTAAAACTCGTCCAAGTGGGAATTAACCAGAATTACATCAGGAAATATAGTAACATCCAGACCTTGCTTTCAAAGAGACAGTGATAAATCTCATATGTCGCTTCAAAATGCAAATGCTTTGATGGTGTTAAATATGTTATGCATGCGGAGGAGCTGAGATGCATTTGCATAGTTGTTGTTAATAATTAGTGGGTTAACATCCCAACAACTGTGATGTTTTTATAAGCATTTAACGGGTTGACTGATTCAAATTCAGCTCCGACATACAGTTTGAATAACTCGCTGTGGAATTCATGGCGACACAATTATGTATTGTCAGATCCTAACTTCGCTCTGTGAGTCGTGCCAGCAGACACAAGAGCACTTGCAGGCTACTTGTTTGGTCATGCACTGTTTTTTTTTAGCTTTGCCGCAGCGATCCATATGTAAATCTTGGCAGCACTTCATCTGCAGTAGCGTTGTAATTAAAGCTATACACAACCGTGATCAATGCAAACTTAGGGGATTTATTTAAATAAAATGAAGAACTTGAAAAGAAGGCAAACACTTGTCATAGTACGTGTTTAAGACGTGGATGGTAAACAAAGATTTGCAATGTTAAGTATTTATTCTCATTAAAACACCATGCGTAAATAAGACAAGGCAATGAGATACTGCACTTGATGCCAGTCTGTCTTTTATTTTGAAGCAAGTCCTTTTAAGAACTTGTGAAATGGTAAAAAATTATCTTCTTTACACTGTTATTCAAGCAGTATGTGTGCTGCTGAATGTGTTTAATCTTGCCTATTTTACTTATCTTCAATCAATGAGACCAGGAACTGCAGGTAAAATCTGGCATTGAGGTGATAATGATGCCAATTTTAGTCCACTGTCTCAAAAAAACAAGAAAAGTCATTTAAGGTGAGATCAAGCTTGTGTGAGAGTCAAAATGTTTAAAGATTCCTGATCAGTGGAAGGCTGGAAAAATAATCAAAGGCATGATTCCTTAAACAATAGGTACTATAACTTCAGTCAGGGATTTCTCTTAGTTATATATCAGCAATCCCTCTGTGATATCTAGTCTAATAATTTTAAAAGGTCTTAATAGGATCCACACAAGGGGTTCTTTGTGGCTAC
>JAPZDV010000025.1:3040406-3072308 GCA_029814665.1 Acanthurus lineatus | reverse complement strand
TGAATATAATTTGAATATCTTTAAGCTGCCATTAAACACTGCCTCACTGCAACCCCCCCCCCCCCCCCCCCCAATCCCACAAAATAACACATGTGGCATTGACAATTATTCATTCAGCGAGCTAGCCTGCCTGTTCGAGGGCTAATTGGATCATGACAGGCAATGTTCAGTCCAACTTCTTCCGTTCCTTCACAATAACAAAGCCCTAACTGAATGAGCAAGCCTCTGAGCCTCGTATGGCGGGTAAATGATTCGCTCAATTACTCTCCAACTGGGACCACAAACCATATTAGACGCAAAACAGACGGCCGTGAACATGAAAGGCAACTTTGGGGATATTTAAATACCAAGAAACAAACACTTAATTAGCTGCAATTGCATTAGCGAGGCAGCTAATTGACAGCAGTGTGTGCGGCTGCCTCGGCTTGCAGTGTCCGACGGTGACCGTTCACCTCGCTAATGTGCTCAGCGGTGCGTACACTTGACAAAATATTAACCAGGTTACACTGGGGCAAGGTCATCTGGGAAGTTGTCAGCTCTGGGGAGAAGCTCTGGGTTCAGCTCCAGGCGGCTGAGAGGATGCAGGTGATGTTTTAGGCCACGTGCAAGAACATCAATACAAAAGAAACAGTGGACACAAGGTCAACTCCAAAAACTCCGAGCTGCGTTGGCACAAAGCTGTGACGTGAAAGCTGTGCCAGCTCCTCGAAAACCTGGTGGAGGTTTCTGTACCCTGCATGTGCCACTGTGTATTTATTTTTTATAAGCCACCAAGAGTCTGTTTTCAGTTCTAATCAAAGCCAAACAACGTGGCGGCACGACAGCGAGGCATTCCTGTATGTTTTTAACAGCAAAGTGAGGGAGCTTTGTGCATGTAAATGAGGCATTCATCGTCTTAATCACAGATGTGGAGCGTAGGAAACCCGACGCCGGCCGCACCTACAGCCTCCAGTGAGCTCGTCTGTATGCGTGATCACATGTGATAAGAGAGAGTATCACCCCTCTCTATCCGCCAGTCATCTGTGTCACCCGCTCGCCCATCACATACGGGCTTATGCATATGGAGCCGCGGCTCATCTCAGGCTACAGCATGACGCTGTCGTCTCCAGGATTTGTTATGTATGAACTCACCTCATTTGTGTCTGAGCTGTGTGAGGGAAGTGAGTGAGGGCTCTAATACTAAAGGCCTCTCTTGCATGTGATGGTGGTTATTATATGTGAGCAACAACAGCCTGTTTGTAAACAAAACATCATTAAGCGTTACTGTATAAAATGTCTTCCGTTTTCCCTCCTTCCTTTCATCCAACCTTCCCTCCTTTCATCCATCCTTTCTTCCTTCTGTATCCTTGTCTTTTAAGTATTTAAAATGGCTTTAAAATGTTACTTGATGTTGATGAGAATTGTATTCTGCAACAAAAATAATTATTTTTTTGAGATTTGTCATTTTTAAACAAGATCTCGCTCCAATTATGTAAAAAGAAAAGTTTTTCTGCAGTTCATTTCTATACTTTCTTTTATGTTTTAATATAAATAAAGATGAAATAACTCAGAAAATGCAATCATGCATTTTAGATGTGTTTTTGCAATTAGAAACAACACATTTATTAAGGGCTCTATAATACAATACAGTAATTTTAGATTTGAGATATTACACTAATTTGAAAAATGTGCTTTAACTTTTTAAATAACGCAAACACAAAAAATGGACACTGTGTCTTAGACAAACTTAAAGTGCTGGTTCACATTCTTTCCCGTGTGTCTAAAAACAGTCCCCATGTGTCTTTAAACACTGAGACAGTTTTATTTTGCTGTAATCATTTGTCCTGTTTATTCTGACCACTTCAATTTCTTTTGTTAACGAGTAAAACCCTTTCAAATTTACAGTCTTTTTTGAAAAGAAAATCTCTGCTGTGTTGTTTTTGTGTTTCTGTGCAGAGCAGCAGTGGGAGAACAGTTGGACAAAAACGGAAGACACTTATTTGATTTGTCTAATTCAGCTGCTTTTACTGATCATAATATTAAAGCAAAACTTTAAAGGTATTTTTTCACAATGAAGGCTACAGATTTTGACCTCCGTCACTTGAATTGGAATCCCCTTAATGAAGGGATGTCATAATGGCTGGTATAAACAGTGGGAAAAATGACAAAATGCTTAAACAGGTGCTTTTCTCTACAGACTATAAGAGTTGTAAACCTTCCCTTTAAGTGGTTTTTCTCTGTTTGTTGCAAACATACCCCGGCATGGGTCCATTCTTGGCCAAGTTGTACACCTGTCTGGGGTTCAGGAGGTACTGGAACTTTCTGTAGATCCTACAGGAGCCAAAGGTAGCGAGACAACATCAGAAAACATCTGTCCACCACATCAAGATAACATACAGAAGATCAGAGACAAATATCACAGATTATCACCCAAAAATGTGTTTTTAGTGTCGAGGCAGACGTCCAATCAGAGTGTGACAAGGCAGTGGACTGGGCAGCGGGGTGGGACATACCCAAAGTCCCCTTGAGGAGAAACCATTAGAAAGACTAATTCATTTTAATTTCAATTTCATTATATCAACTGGCTGAAGTCATATTTTGATCTCATAATTTAAACAAATGAGGGCCGGCGTAATAAGGAGCGAATGAATATGTTTCAGTAATAACCCAATTAGCCTTGGGTTAAAGAAAAGGGGGACCAGCCAGGACATGACAGCCAGGAGGGCGTCTGTGCAGAGGAGACAGGGGGTCATGTGATCTGACGGCGAAGGCGGCTGGCCCTGTAGGTTAATGTTATTGTGTTTTGACTTGACTAAGTAAGCCTAAAGCACTTGGCAGCCAGAGGCCATGCTGCTGCCTTCCCTGTGCGGCTGAGGAGCGGGGATTTAGAGGCCTCTTGTAGCATGTTGAGACAGATTGTGTACTTACCTCTCTCCCTGCTTCCCCCCGCTCTTCGGATTGACAAACACTAGCAGAGGATGAGTGCCCTCTATTGTTGTGATCTGAATGGGAGATGTCAAAACAAACCGTTGGTGTTTGGAGACTGCAGGATGCTTCACAGGAATTCACTTTCAAGCCATATCCCTCAGACATTTTATCGAGTATATACAGCACATCCAAGCAATGCCACTCATCTGATTCATTTCACAGTCTTACTGTTTCGTTGCAGAGAAGCATCAGTGGTACCTGGCGAAGGCAAAGTGTGGGCACTCAGCTCTTTAGCCTGAGTCCAAATTTAATCTTGTGTTAATTATAATATCTAATTATAAAGTAGAACAGTGATAAAGTCACAAAAAAATGTACTTTTAAGGCAAAATTTCCAAAAATAAATGATATAAATGTTCCCTTTTAAGCTGAGTTTTTGGTCAAATGATGTAGTATTTCTAAAGGATAAGGCTGTATGTTAGTTGTGAACAAAACTCATTAAATTACATATTTTTTAAAATCTTTTGTACTTTGCCTGTGGCTTCGAGGTGATTATTCTTACTGAAGACACAAATCTGTTAGAACAGGTCACAAACATTTAGTTTCTTTTTTGAAAAAAGGCCTAGAAAGTCCCTGCTAAAACAGGTCACTGTGGTTTTATGACAAAAGTAACTAAAACAACGGGTAAATAACGCATCTATGGGGAATGTTTTCAGCAGCAGATTAAAACACATTAGGTGCTCTAATTAACATTTGGGACATGCAGACTGTGTATGTAAATATGTGCACAAGCTTCAGGGTCATAAAAAATAAGCCAATGCAGGTTTAAAAGCCTTACACCTACATTCTGTCTAAAGGCCAGCATGGGGGGGGGGACTCCACTGGTAGACTTGAGTGACATGTAGGCTTTATTTTTGTTGTTTGTTTGTTTTTTTTAATGTGTCGCAGCACAACGCTGAACAGGAAGAACTTGCAGTGCCAGCGATTGACCCAAGGACAGTAAACGGCCACCATGACATCACTCACTGGACACCGAGTTCAGCATTTGAGTGTGCAAGCAGCAACCTCTGGGTCTAAAAAATTAAGGCCTGCATGGAAATGCAAATTTACTACCAAAATGAATACCTGAGGCTGTCTACAGTGATTTACCAGAGAGCCCCCATACTGAGACGCCCAAATTTATTGAAGAAATAAACAGTTTCAGTTTCTGTAGCTCATTTCCCCATTCATGACAACTCTACAAGGTTGAATTTATATATAAGACACTTGTTCAACATATATCTAGGTTTGAATTTATGCACAATAAAATACTGAGCCATTTTAAGTTCCCTCTTGTACAAATATGGTCATTTGTAGCTGCGAAAAACAAAGACTTTTGGCAAACCAACGGGTGATTTCACAGCAACTCTGTCCACTACGTAACATACTGTCTATGGAGGATGTACATTGATACCAATAACTGTGTAATGCCTTGCAGACAGCAGCTGCTGTCACTCAAAGCGGCCATACCTTTCTTTATGGATGAATTCAAACCTTAATATAATTTAAATTAGTGAGTAAAGACATACACTCACCGTACAGTTGCCATCAACAAGAAAATTAGCTACAGATATCAAAACATTTTTTGTACCAGGATGTACACATGTTTATTTCTGTAAAGTTGTAATTTTTCATTTGGGGTTTCGATGGGGATTGACTCACTTTTAGATTGAGCCTCAAGTGGCCATTTGAGGAACTACTCACAAAGTGCCACATAAACAAGCTCTACTGTTATCCAGCGGCTCTCTGTTTGAATTGCCCTCGGTGCAGTTAGTCTGCAACAACTCGCCCCGTGCTCTCCCTGACACAGATGAAGCGCTTAACTCCCCCTGTCTGCTATCCTAGCAGGCCAGGGGTGAATTAATGAGCTCCCTGTCCAGTCCAGAGTGATCCATTACTTCCTGTAATTATAAATAATAATCTTGATTATTATGCTGGTTAGCCGGCGAGAGGCAGAGATGGATGTGCCCGGGATATGATTCATCATATTTCTCTCCCAGCCTCACTTAGACGAGCAGTCGCCACAGACGGCGGCAGGTTTCCATCGCCGGAGTGCTGGCTGACAGATATTAGAGAGAATCAGGGCTCTGCTGTATAACACTGATTACCAGCAGGGCCCGAAGAGTCCCATCACATGACCTGAGACCATCTACAGGGGTTCATTTTTTTTAAATAATGAATAATATGTATTGTGCATGGATGTCTTCTTGAAATAACTGTTATGGCTGCATGTTTGCGATTGGTGCAACTAACCCAGATCCCTTTTCTCTGGATCCCATCATGATCAGAGGCTGCTTTGCATTTCAGATCTCTAAATATTATTCTGCACCAGAAGATCCAGAACCTAATCCCTTCAGACAAATGTGTGACAATGATTTATTGTTTCAGCAGCATCATGAATCAATCTCCCTCTCAGTATCAGAGCATGTGACTGAGTTAGACCCGCGTTGAAAAAAAGTTTTTTAACTTCCACTTGTTTAAAGAACTTTTATAAGTTTCAATGTTTGTTTCTTCAGTGGTTCTACAATGCAGGGTCACAGGTTCCTCTGTAAAAGAAGTAATATGTTCTGATGTTAGAGGGAAAAGACCTGCATTTAAAAACTGCAATGAAACCTTTAGAACCCCCCCCCGGGACTAAAGTCTTATCTTGCCCTGTAATAATAAACTCGTACATTTACTTGCTGTTTTTTATTTTGTATCATGAATCCTAAATGTAACTATTTACTTTGTTTATTTTTCTATGTTTCGTCTTCCTGTGAGATTATCACAGGTTTTAAGGTACCTTATGTGAAGCATCTTTCAAAATGCTACAAAAATAAGGTATTCTTACTTAGTTACACGGCTTACTTCTGAGGTTGTGACTCATTTTGTGTTTGAAACATAAACTTAAATAATTAAGACTCACGTTTTGGCAATGGTACAAATTTTCCAATTCTGGAAAATTGTACCAATTGTATCAATTGTACCCCTGAGATCAGTTCGTAAAAAATGTAGTAATACTGCAGTACTTAACGGGCAAATTGTATCCGTACTGTTGGGACAAATTAAAGCACTCCGGTTAAAGAGACTCACCTGCAGTCCTTGCCCATCAACTGTGACTGAGTTTGCTCTCTGCATCTTTCCACGACTCGACTGGCTTGACCGGGAGTCTTTCCTCAGCGTTGACTGACGTTCCTGGGGTCAAAGGTCAAACAGCAAGAATGTAAGAGGATCGAACAATGGGAGTTCAATCCAAAAAGGTGATTTAAACAATTATGAAAATATGACGTCAAATCCTACAAAATGATTTTCGAAACACATTAATAGAGTTAGAATTTGTTTTGTGTGTAATGTTTTGTCATTTTAGCCTGTTTACGGTGTAGCTTGTACTGTTTTTATTGTCATAACTGTGGATGTATCTTCTGTTTGAGGTACTGAGGTCATGACGTAAACACAGTTTTTGGCTACTTTTAGGTAAAAACAAACAAACACAAAAAACCCCCTGAATTTTATTGCTGGCAGCATTAGCAGTGCTTTAAGAGGAAAAATAGAGCAAGTTTTCCCTTTAAATGACAATAATGTTACATTACTTTGACCAGTAGCTGACAGAGAAAAGTAAGCAAGCAAAAACTGACACAAGTGTGTGTCACGTAATGCCCCCTGGGTAATGCAGTTCATTTCAGGCCATTATGAAACGCCTAGAAAACCAAAAAATAGAGGTAAACCTTACAAAACAAGGCAATATGGTATAAGAGAGGTCCAATTGACAAGCTGATAATCAGTGGGTTAGACCTACTCAATGAGCACTTTAAGGTACAGTTATAACCCTTGAAACAAACTTGTAGAATTTTGAAAATAATTTGCAACAAAAAAAATGAAGCTTTGTCGTTTCGGAGCTCGGCGGGAGCCCGAAGGCTGACGATTGCATTCTCAGATAACAGTGTTTCAAACAGGGTCAGGCTCCCTCAGCTACGGGACCGCTGACCCCGGAGGAGTGAAGTCTCACCAGGATGATGGGGCAGATTGAGTTGGGGGGCAGGATGTGATCCTTCAGGGGTCCGCAGTCACACTCAGGCTTCACATGGGAGGCACACTTGTTATGGAGCTGGAGGAGGTGGCGTTCGTTATTAACAAGCCAAAACTCGTGTCAGAAACATGTTACATGTGTACATTTTCAGGTATATGCTCAACCACAAACAAGTGCTTTTTTCGGTGTAAATTGGTGGGATGACTTGTGAGGTATCAGAGGTGCTAAAACGAAAAAACCCTAAAACACACGAGGCAGTGGGGATATAATGAGGAGGCGGCTGCTCTCCTCGGGTGGCGGCTTACCGTGATTTGACACCACACACAGTGGAGCCCAGTCAGGCCCTGGTAACACTTAACGTTTTTGTGACACTTGTCACACTTGGTGGGGCAGTTCCCCTCCACCCAGAAATGATGCATTACCTGCGGAGAGAGGGAGAGACGGCATACAGGGAGGGAAAGAAGTGAGAAAAGAAACACGGTGCAGAAAAACAAGATGCATACGGAGACATACGTGACGCAACAAATACGGAGAGAAAACAAGAAAATATAAAATAAGAGAAAGAGGTGAAGATAGGGAGTACAGAAAGGAGGATGATGAATCAAGTAACAGAGAAAGAAAACTAAAGAAAGAGAAAATAAACCTGGGGGAGAGAAAAAGGGAAGTCAGTATGGGGGAGAGTGGAAGACAACAAGAATGACAAAAAGATAAAGAAATAACAAGTGAGAAAGAAAACCATTAAGAAGGAAAGAGAACAAGAAACAAATAAAAAAGGAAGAAAGAACACAAGCAAGTAAAAACAACAAAGGAGAAAAGAAAGAAACAGAAGATTGAAAAAGAGAGAGAATAATTTAAGGAAAAGAAAGTATGGAAGAAAGCCAAAAAAGACTAACAGATAAAGAAAGATCAACAAAAGAAAAAACAGTCAAAAGGTAAAGAAAAAGAAACAAACAAAAGGAAAAAAGCCAGAATAAAAAAAAACAAAAGAGAGGGAGTGATAGCACAAGCTACCACACAATAAAAAGAATGAACGAAAGAAAAGAAGCAGGAGGCAAATAAATAGAAAAAGAAAGTAAAGAAGACAGAATGAATAAAAACAAATGATGCTGTCTGTGTGCTGAAAGCAGCCTCACTGTGGTCATTAGCGATGCTTAGCAGCAGACTGAGTTGATCTAATTCCATTAGAAGCACAGGAGCCCTTGTACGAAGCCCTCGTACGAAGCTCCGTAGAGCCTCTCTGAGCCAAACGTGCTGACTGGTAAACACTCCAATTGGACTCACCTCTGTGTTTTTCTTGGACTTGACATAAGTTTTGATGCAAGACGGTGGAGCGCGAGCCACGCAGCGTTCGTGGACGGTGTACTTACAGACTGGGGATGAAAAAAAAAGAGCAATTTAAAACTCTCAGGTAGGAAAAGACGGGAGAAAGAAAGGAAAGTAAAAAAAAATCTGCATCGTGGTTTGAGTGATGTGTTCATGAAAGTCGTACTAAAGGCGCCTGTTGCAAACATTTCATGAAGAACTGCCTCTGTGTATTAAAGAATGAGGTGAAAAAATTTAAATCAAAGCTAAAACAAGCATTTTTTGTACTTTCAGAATAAAATAAGAAAGAGCAAAAGTTTTATTTTAGACCACTTTGGATTGGCTTGGCTGGATAATATTTCCATTGCCAGCTTTGTGTGTTACAACAGCTTTAAAAACCATCACAGAACACCAAGACTCATGGCTAAAGCTAAGGCTAATTGCATCTTTTTTATCATAAAACCCCGATATTTTATACACATTTGAGCACAGAGTAACATACATATTAAAGGCACTGTGACACATAAACAGACAATGCTTGTCTGCTGTATTGTTTTGTACTTACTTGCTCAAATCAATGCTTCTGTCGGACCCTTAATGGTAAGTGAATTACTCACATGAGCAGCAGAGTCCCTGCTTCCCCAGGCCAATTAGCATGTTGAGACACAGGTTACAGTAGGCCGGCTTGTTGAAATGCTTCAGCCTCCACACATGTTGCCCATCATCTTTAACATTCTGTGGTGAGAAAAAACACACATTACTGGATTGAATGGCTACTTATAAAATGACTGCTTAATTATATCAATTTATATTCTGATTGGACAATCATCAGTTGATCATTTTTTCAGATTTTTTTGTTATTTAGCTTGTTGGCTTTCTCACTGGTTGATATTTATACAAAAGTTCTATCAGTTTTGATTGTATTTCACTTCAGCACTCCCAGCAGTAACATAGAGATTTTGTTAAAATCCCTTTGCAGTAAAATTCATTCATAAAAAATGACACTTGGTAGATATTTCTGCTAAAGTTGGTCAAATAGTTCCATCTAGTGGACAAATGATGAACTGAAGCCAGAACTGATGGTGCTCTTATTATTTCAGGGATCAAGAACGTTCTTATGAAACCTATGGGGAGTGTGTGAACTTGCTTTTAATGTAGCGCCACCATCGGGTCAACATTTTAATTAGTCTAATACTTTAATTTATGATCAAATACCTCCAAAAAACGTCTTATCACCCTTGATTGTACTTCCTGTTTAGTGCTTCTTAGCAAATGTTAGCATGCTATCATGCTGACATAAGAACGTCAACATGGTAAACCTAACATCGTCTTTGTACAACATATTGTCAATGTGAGCTTGTTAGCTTGCTAATGTTAGCAGTTAGCTCAAGTCACAGGTTAAGTGGTTCCACAGAGCTCACTAAGTGTGCACATCTATCCCAGGCTGACTACATATATATATATATATATCTCCACATACTAGCATCAAAACTGAAAACATATTAACTAATGTGCTCCAGACTTCTCAGTTTTTTTCAGTTTCTCTCCTAAACATTTTCTTTCTGAGAGTATATGGGTGTTCTTCCCATGAACTGACCGTCTCCAGGCCCAGGAGGACCAGCAGAGGGATGGTGGTCATTCCTCCCTGGATCCACTCCTCCAATGACACCGTGCCGTCGCGATCGTAGTCGATCTCCTGCATCATTTCCTGAAGGATCTACAGAACAAACAAAAACATGAGTTTGATCTTTTTTTTTAGTCCTTAACTTCCTTGTTGGAGTCGAGAGAAAACCTGAACCAGAGAAATATATTTAGTGAGTATGTATATATGTATTAGTGTACTGAGAGTGTTAAAGTTCAGCCTGAAGATGCAAAAATGTCATAGTTTTGTATAAACTACTGATTTTTGTTAACTGGATGCAGTGTTTTTCTTACTGGTTTCAGTTCAGTCACGTCCCATTCCAGGTACTCGGCTACGTGCATCATTTGGGAGATAATGTGCTCCAGCTCCTGCAGCGAGACCACAGACAGTCATTACGAGCACAAAAACACTGTGTTTACCTTTTCTGCATATTGCAGCCTTACATGTCGATGTCACTTAATGTCGCTGGTGTGAATGGACGGATAAACAGCGTGTAATAGCAGGTTGGGAATGTCTTTCTTCCGCACAGAGGAGCCGCACAGAGGAAAACAAAGGCAGCGTGGGAAGAGCGCCGAGGCTGATGGTTTAATTACAATGGTTGCTCTTTGGGGGGGCAGAGGTGGGTTGTGGGTGGGTGAGGGTTACATTATTATCCGGTGAGATGCTGAATCTTTGGAATTTAATGTGTTGAGGATCAGCGAGAGTTTATTTGTACGAATCAGGAGAATTTTATATTCTCTAAAATCTGCGTTACACTTTAGCTCACACTAAATTATCACCTTTTTTTCTTCTGGTTTCTGTCCTCTGTTCACCCTCTTTCTCTCCCTCACCCACGCAATAATGTGATGCTAATAATGGGATACATTACACACCTCCACCCTGCCCATTACTGCCCTCTCCCTCTTAACCCTCTAATCCAACCTCCTGACTCCCTCCTACGCACTTTCTATACAAAAACACATAGGCACATGTAACAACTGGTGCTTTTTCATTCATAAATATACCCACACACATCTGTCTTCTCCCTGTTATCCTTGTTTTCTGTCCATCCATTCACACTGTTGTACTTTATGTTGAGCTTTCACACATCCAGAGTTATGCAAACTGATTATATATTTTAACGACAGCTAAGCAATAGATACATAGGTAAATGACAATAGATAAGGAGTGAACAACAAACCAGGATGAAAGTGGAATCAAGGCAGACAAACAGGTCACAAAAGTAGGGAAAAATCACAAAGTCATGAGTAGAAAACTCACAAAATAAAATAGGAAATGGCTCAAATAAAAGCCAAAACCATTACAGAGACAGACAGACAGGTAGACAGACTGTCAAGGATTTTTAATTTATCTATTTGTTTATTTCCCACATGGATAACAAGTATGTGATACTTGTACTTAAGAACAGTACTGAAGTTAACTTTTTACTCTTTAGTAATAACAGTAGTATTATCAATATTGTCCTTATGACATATACTAATGTAATTTAATCATTTTGTGTCTTTATTTATTAGTTTCACAATCTATAAAAACAATGATATTGTGCTTAATGCAAGAACACAAACAATAGAGCTGAAACCAGGAGCTGATTGATCAATTATGATAAATATTTTACAACCTTACATGAACTATTTCAGCTTGTCAATTGAAAGGAATTGCTGCTTTTAAAAAAAAAAAAAAAAAATTACAATATGAAAAATTCTATTCCTTTTTTTTGAAGTTTTGGTGAAACAAAACAGCCAGTTTGATGACATAACTCTTAGACTGAGGGAACTGTGTTGAGCATTTTTTCTTGATCTCTAATTGATTAAAAATGTTAATTCTCAGATGATTACACTATGAGAGGAATTTCTAGTTGTTAGCTGTAGCTGTACTCTGTGTTTTCTGTGTCCTGGTGCTGATTCTCGTCTTTTTAAATTTTAAAAAAGCAATAAAACATTATTGGAGGTCAGTTTAGATTTTGCACTTTTCAGCAATAAATCCGAGGTGAAAGTGTTTATTTAAGAGGAGAAATATTTACCGAGCTGTCCAAAGAGCCGTTTCCATCTGTGTCATAGAGGCGAAACATAACTGTGGAGACAAAAACAGAATGTCAGGCTGCAGAGTTCACACCCTACACTCTCCAGCCTCCCCCACCTTTGAAGTGAACATTAAAAGAAGTTATTGGCAGGAGAATACACAACGCTCTCTGCTCCATAAAACAGCGCCCCCCTCCCCCGTCATAATGTCACTGTGTACTTCACTCAGCAAACACAAAGCAAAAGCCAGAGTCCCAGCAGCCGAGAACATCTGAATGATGCAACTTTAAGTGGCCCCTAATTAACCCTCAAAAGAGTCACCATGGAAACAGACAGCCTCCACATCTCTGCTGTGATTGGCTCTCGCTCTTACATGATGGTGATGCGTAAACAGCACCAACGTCTGAACGTAATGGAGTCGTGACAACAACAATAACAACAACAACACGACCTGACTGCAGATTGTTTTAATGGCTGCACCAACCCACCACCAGCTCCTCCACCAGCACCACGCGAGGGGCAGCGTAGGGCCGGGTGATGACATCATGAAGAGTTGACGTCAGATGGCAGTGTGTCCGACCACTAACGAGGAGCTAATTGACGGTTTCCTGAGGCGGTGTGACCGTTTGGGGCAGAGTGAGGGCGAAGTGATGCTGGAGTCTGGCGTCTAGTGTTGGGTGGAGGTTGATGGTGTTATGAGGAAGTGATTGTGGCGTCCCAAAGAGGCCCAGAAAGGGTTGTAAAGTACAAAAGATGATGAGAATAGTTGTAAACTTGTGCTTGAAGTTCACAAGTCTGGTCTTAGGTCAGAAAAAAGTCTGGACTCGGGGAAGAAAATAACTTTCCAAATTTAAATTTTAGATGGTTACAGTTTTTAAAAGATGTTTATATTTTCCCTCAGGATGCAATACAAGACATTCAAAAATGCCTTTAAAGGAAAATGAAGTTTTAATGAACTGAGGAGAAATTTATAAACCAGCCAAAAACTCAAAGCTAAAGATAGTCCTTTCTTTTCATGTAAAATTTTTGCAATTTCTAATATTTTACACTGTTTAAATTTCATTTACATATGAAGAGAACAACTTTTACAGTTTAATTTTAGGGTTGACGTCTGTGTTTTTAATTTCCTTCTCTATAAACTTATTATACTTTCAAAGTTAATCTAATTTTGCTCTATCATATTGTCACAACATGTAAATCAAAAAGTAATGCTTAATATCCTTTGAGTCCAATACAGAATTGATATTAAAGAGATTAAGAGCGCTGGAGGCAAGAAAATAATGAAATCCTTTTTGAATCTGTGTATACTTTATTAGAAAAATGTACTTTGAGTTGGAGCTTGACTGTGTTGTTTCAAGATACTGACACAAAGACTGACACTAAAGCAAACACATAAGCTACAGTATTCTGTTTAGGCAAATGTCTTTGGTTTATTTTCTGTGCTGAAACATCAGAATTTGCTGATTTCAGATGATCCAGATGAAAGAAAAATATCAGCACAGGAATGGATCAAACAAGCTGCACTGAGATGAGAGCAGTTCTTACTTAAACCAGTAGAGGGAGCCATTTACCTCTGAAATTACAACAGTGTGGCTCACATCCTCGGAGGAAGAACTCGCAACAAGACATCAGAGTAAAATCCATTACGTTCTCACACAAGAGCAGCATTGGCTGAATTATTTACTCTTTCTTGTGCTTAATGAGTGCGACTCTACTCAATAATTAAGCATATGGATGAAAATTACCGTGGCAACACAGAGAAAAAAAGATGTCCAACCAAGCTTTATAACTCTGTAAATAAATGATGTGATAAATGCAATAAACAGACACGAGATGTTTCAACAAACTGCAAACATGACGCATCAAACGTCCCTCTGGAGAAGCTTTACGGGAGCTGAAAATATTAAATTAAAATAGAAGAGATACAATGCAACTCAACACTGCCGGATTTGACTAAAGTCAGTTAAGAGAACAAAATTGATGAATTGAGATAATTTTTCATTTGTGTCCTTTCAATCCTTTGTACACAGTGTAGAGGTTTCGAAGGTTTCCTCTTCTTTGGGAAAAATAACAAATTAAAGTTTTTTGGACAAAAGTTTCAGGGAAACTTGGTTGATTCATCCAATTGAGACCATGACCTTGAGATTCAAAGGGTTTGGTGGAAAGTAGGAAAGAAATCATATAAAACCAAGAGATAAGAGATTAGATTAGCATGCACAAAAGAGTAAAAAAAGCTTAAGTTTGTAGGCAGCATGTGCTGCATTTATGCTATGACCATAGAAAATAGTTGTTTCTCAGTTATTTAACTAATTGTTGTGGGCAGCATTGTGACCATCTTAAAGGTTTCAGGATGTTTTCTGTAACAGATAACAACATTATTCAAGAGGTCCTCAGAGACAGAACCAGGACTCAACTGGAAAAACCCTTTAAATGAGTTATTTTTACGTTTTCTCCTGTTTCCGACATAAACCTGCACTGTGTGTTGGGTGTACGTGTCCGTTCATTAGATTTGAAAGAAAAAGACAGTTTTCATGTTCTGAAGTCAAATTTCTTACTGAGCTGATTAAAAAAGCAGACCATTGGAAACAAAACATTGTACTTTAAAACACAAGGACATCATTCCCCATGGAATTTTAAATTAGATGAGGACGACACTAACAAATAACAGGTAATAACGGCTGTAATTATTACTGTGGGCTGGTGAAATTAAAATCACTGGTCAGCAATCATCCCATGTCCCTTAGAGAAATAAATCCAGTCTTAATGGGGCTTCGGTCTGCATACTTTGCTTTTTCTTAAAACAGAAAGAGGCAGCGCTTAAGTTACATTAGATTATCTTGACAGCTAAAGGCTATTTTGGTAATTTAGGACTGAAAAGATCATCTACTTAGTGTGGTTTCATGTTGCATTTCTGCAGAAAGCAGCAGGGCAAAGATTCATGCTTTTAGCTTTGTCCTCTCTTGACCTTTGTCTTTTTCCACTGGGCTTCAGTCTGATTTGACCGCTGAGGTTTAAAACCACCGGTGGCATCTCTTCAGCCTCCAGGTGGTTCAGTATGCTGGTTGTGTATTTTAGCTTTTTATTCGCCTATTTTTGCATCTCTGCATATTATATCATGAATTATCCACCTCCTACACGTCAGTAAACCTCAGATGCTTGTTGTATTTTACCATAAAAAACCAAAACTCATGTGATTTAGGGTGACACTCACACTCCAGCTTGTCCTCAGGACGTCCGCCCTCCAGCAACGACAGGTAACACACGATGTCCTTCAGCTGCACCGTATCCAGAGGCCGGGGCAGTGCGGCCGTCTTCACAGGGGTCGAGTTGCCTTTGATCAGCTTCAGTCCTGCAGGGAGACGCAGACGAAAGGTCAAAACGTCCTCCACAATGCCTCTAATGTTAGCCCAACAACCTGGCAGATTAGGAGGCCTGACATTAGTCATGCCGTCGTATTGATCAGTGGTGGGTGGTGTTCGGTTCACCAAAAGCAGGGAAACAAATGGTCCAATTCTGGCTCTGTCAAGCACTTGATTTTAGAAACAAGGCTTTACCCTTTAAAATGATTTAAACTGATTGAGCCTTTATGCTAAACTACAACTTTCAATCTTATTTCATTGTGTTTAAAAGTATAAAATCCTCACTCTTTAGGAAAACATACATTTTTCCTATTAATCATGTTATCAGTAAAGGGAAGACACTTAAAATTGATGACAGATATTAGCTTTGGGATCAATTTTACAGTCTTTTTGTTCAGTCTAAAATTAACTGATGGGTTTAAAAATGGATCACTTGACTTTTGATTATAAACTTATTCTAAAGTTTAATAAAAACTGCATTGCTGGTTAAGTATGGCTTCAAGAAAAGTCTCAAAACTTCAAAACATGTTTTTAGGTTTCCATGCCGTAATGGGAATCCCCTGCTGAATTTACAGATTTATGGTTTCAGTCTGGCAACCTCATTTTTTACTGTAAATGTGCTTCAGTTCTGTCAAATCCTTGGGGGGAATTTTTTTCAATATTCAGCCACTGAAAGGCTGCCAGAAACTGGGAAACTTTTTTTCAATTTTGTTCAATAACAGGACAATCTCTTTCCCTCTGCAGCAGTGCCGAGCTAAAGCAGGTGAAAAAAGCATTTCTGTAATTATTTTAACCACTGAATCTGAGCTTTTTTTGGACATTAACATCTTTTCATAACTACAGTTTGTTTACACTCCACATGCTCAGCTGTAGCTCATTAAACCTGCAGCAGTGATTAGCCTAATGAGCGCAAATTAAACATAATTCTTGCGTTGGCAAAAATAACATGGATCTTAAAATGTGTTGGAACTATTGATAAGTTGCCGTACACTCACAGTTCGATGACTCAGATCACTGTTACCTGGTTACCTATGACAGCATAATGCGCCATCCATCGCCATTCGGCTAAATATAAACATCTGCTATAGAAAGTATTTCTCTAGATTTCTCCCTGTAGCTGTGAGTTATGATAATTTTGTTTTTAGATCTTGCTTATGTCCTATTTCCACAGAGGAAATGGTCCAAAACAAAACCAAGTGTCAAAGTAGATTGGTAGCTTTAAGTAAATTCAGGTAGTACAATCATGTCAGCCTTTCTTACACCCAGCACGTCATACAGCTGAAGTGTGAAGGTTGCAGTCGATTCTTTTTGCTTTGAAAGGTTCCTAACTAAGTTAAATGGCATGAAAGTGTCTAATGGCAGCCATATTAAGAGCTGACCAAGTTCTCTAAATGCTAATGAAAGATGCTGCAATGCTTCTTGCAATGCTCATGGCCTTACCATTGTCTCTTTTTAAAAACTTATTTCTTTGATTTCATGATGTTCTCCATAAGGGTCAAAGAAACTGTTCAGTAAAACTTATGAATGTGAGTTTTTTTTTCAGTATTTGACTGCATCTGTACTCTCAGTGTAGAGGAATGCTGGCTGAACCAACTGTTGTCTGGCTTGTTATGTGCATCATTTAAATATTAGTAACTAATTTCCACACCAGAATGAGATTTTAGTATAAACGTCGTAAACAAACAAGGCATTGCCAAGACCATTGGCAGCCTCG
The DNA here is from genome assembly GCA_029814665.1 of Acanthurus lineatus. Lineage (NCBI taxonomy): Eukaryota > Metazoa > Chordata > Actinopteri > Acanthuriformes > Acanthuridae > Acanthurus > Acanthurus lineatus. The sequence continues at coordinate 3,055,324 of JAPZDV010000025.1, read as the reverse complement.
ACACTTTAATCTACGTCGTGAGCCACCGACGTGGACTTGGCAGGAAGTCCGTTATCGTCTGAAGGCATTAAAGACGAAATGGTTCTGCTTTTCCACAACAGAAAAAGTAAAGCTCCAAAAGTTTTGGAATAAAGCAAAATAAAGTCGCTTATCTTGGAAATTGTAAGGAATGAGTCCCTGGAGAAATGCTGTGAGGTAATAAGTGATGAATTGACTGCACTTAAGCAACAAAAGCTGCAAGTATTTCTTCATTTCAGAAACTACAAAACACCAACAGGCCGTGTTTATAACTTTGAGGGTTTGTTAGGGTAAAGATTTCCTTCCTACACTTACCAGAGACTCTTGGTTTGTCAGAAGATGAAGGACTGGGTTTGGGTCCCTTGTTGCTAAACGACATGAAGAGGTGTTGACAGAACTCCTCGGGGAGTTCGCTTTCCAAGAACGTCTGCATGAAGACCTTGAAGCCCTCAAAGTCGATCTCCTAAGAACCGCGACAGAAATAGAGCATGTCATTTGTCACGGTGAGCTGCAGTGTTTGCCTGAAAGGCTTCAAGGAAACACAGTGTGATTTTCGGTGTGAAGAGAGCGTGTTGGAGTGTTTCACTTTGAGGTGGAAAAAATCTGTTAGCACTTACAAATTGATGCAGAATTAATGTTACAGTTTTCTGCACTCAGAAATATGCCTCAATATTGTTCTGACTAAGTGTTAAAGATTCATTTAGAGCGTTTTCAATGCAGCATTTAGTGAATGTGCGCTGGTCTTTTCTGCTTTACATTTTTCTAACATTTGGGCTCTTCACATCCTTCAGATTGTTTGGTTGTCTGGTTGAATCTGTGTAACTGGAACACGTTAATGTTTTCTTATATTTTTCTCTTTAACAAGAACACTTTAGGTGAGTAATACTTCCCCTTAAAATGGTTGCACGTTCTCTAGAAATGACTTTAATTTTGTTTCTCAGTAAAATCTACATTTTATTGCTTCACTGCAGCTTGGGAGAGTTTAGTTTTTCACTGAGGAAATAAGTGAGTGCTCAGCAAAACAGAAATGAGATAAGAAAACATAAGAGGAAGGAAGATATTACCTGGCTGAGGATCTCCTGCTTCTAAACCAGCAGCATTGTAGAAAGAGAAAAGAGCAACATGATGCAGTTATCTCACTGAAAATGTGCAAAACAGAAAGCTCAAATCATGAAATCTGATTGTTTTTTAGCTAATTTCTAATAACTGTATTTGACAGTAGTAACACTTGATTTCCTTACAAACTTTATAGTATAAATGTGCGTGTGAGAAGCTCCAGTTTGTTTTTCTCATATCAAAGCAACGCAGTGAGACATTTACTGCTACAGGTACATCTAAATGTGGAAATGTTTGAGATCAACTTCGACTTCCATGATGGTTTAATGACGGATGAGTGAACTGAGCTGTAAATATCTGTGAGCTTTGTCCCCAGCAGCTGCACTCAACACAAACCATCCTATCTTATATAACTACATTTAGCAAATAAACTTAATTGATTTATCGATGACACAGGTTGTGATGTTGGGTTGACTGCATCAGTAAATGGTAGGCTAGGCTCGGTCAGGCTAACAGGCTAACAGGTTAAAACTCTAAGTCAGAATGTTTCGTAACATCCACTTTTCACTATGTGCAGGCTGCCATTAGGACCTTTTTCTTTGCAAGAATGAAGGCTTAACAATGTTTTATAATGCTTTATGTAAATGCATGCTTTAAAGCAGTATAAAGCATGCATTACAGTATAGCACTCTGAATTGCACCCTTCAATAAAGGTGACAATAATGCAACAATTATTAATGCATTCACAGTAAAGCCATATAGTTTGTTGAATACTATAAATTGAACATTGAATTCTGTAATTTCCGCAAAGCTTTTGCTCCTCATTGTTGTAATCCTCTACAAAGTTCACCATCTGATCCTTCTGCAATCTATACAACCTGAAAGGCCATCACACAAATATCAGCCTTCTCTTTTATTAGGAACATCTTATTTTGTCGCCGCCACACAAAACTGCCACAGCCCTGACAAACTGGTGTCATCAAACAACGAGATTCCTAATGTGAATCAATTTATTTTTTTATTGTAAATGAGAAAACAGTCACCAAGCACCTTTTGGCTGGATTGATATGGCCTGTAGGCTATTACGTTTTACAGTAAAATAAACTATAAACCTATAACTCTGGCAAATAAAAAAGCATAAACTGTACGTACTTCCTCTGGGTTGTATTTAGCGAGCACGCCATCGCCGTGAAACTCCTGCAGCACATCCTTCAGCTTCTTGGTTGAGTCTGAGGAAAAAAATAAATACTTAATGTTTGCCTTTTAGTGTCTGTTCATATGTTTATGTTTATAAAATTAGAACACATTTAATATTAAACATTCACTTACAACTCAAGTTTTATTCATGACAACACTTAGAGAAAATAACATATGTTTTAGCATTTACCAGCAGTCTACAACAAATGCACGTTGCCACCCAGGTTGCAGTCTTATCAATTGATTTTTGGATTTTCTGCACACAGCACACAGTTAGCAGGTAAACTTTTTTAAAAACACTTGGATAAACAAACTATACGCAAAGGAAATTTTTCAAAATTTGGGAAAAAAATACTCATTTTCTTATGTAAGATGAAGATGAGATGCATGAAAAAAAGCTTTGCATGGTTACGAAGCTGGCCTGGCTCTGTCTAAAGAGGAAAAACAGACTTCTACAGCTCACTACAATGCTGTAGCTCTTATTTTGTTGAACTTGCATGTAAACAGAAATATAAAAAATGCCATTTCGTGGTTGAAAGGGGATTTACATGCTACATTTATTTTTTGGTGAACCACAGCAACAGTGACTGTGCACAGCTTCGGAGTCTCGTTATAACCTACGGAGACCAAAACCACCGACTATTTTTACAAACGGAACAACAGCTGGAGATGCTGTACGGAAGTCCAGACCAGAGGAGTTAACTGTTGTTAGTGAAGACAAGGTTTGAGCATGTAAAGAACCTAAAACTAAAGACTGGAGTTTTTTATAGAAAGAGCAGGACAAATGAAAGAGATGTGAATTAATAAACCGACTTTAGAAGTATTGGTTGGCATAAACCTGAAAGTTGAACAGAGCTAGGCTAGCAGTTCCCCCCTTGCTTAAAGCCTTCATGCTAAGCTAGGCTAATGCTATCTTGACTAAGTTCTGTTTGTTACAGTATTTGCCTTTAAACGTCTCAATCTAGAAAGAGAACAAATACTTGTTTTTCCCAAAATACTGTTAAATTTAATTTAAATGCGTAAAAAATACCAAAATCATGAATGTGGCATTAATAATAGTGCATGTCAACAGCTAGCTAACTATAGCAATGAAGCTAATTTGAATTTGGTCCAGATGAGTTAACCAAGATAACTTCAAGATAACTAACTTTAGAGTTAAACTGCATTTAAACCTGCAAAGAGCACACAGTGATTATCACAATAAGTTTATGTGGTGAATTTGTTAGCAAACAGTTTCCACACATTCAGCAGATGAAACCATAGCATTCATTTGGGGTTGTGTCCCTTGCCATCTGGAGATTATATAAGTCTAATTCGTTATTATAACATATAATTATCTTCTTTTTCCCTCTCCTGTGATTTCTACAAACTCCATATGACCAAGGGGAATTACCTGTGGATGCTTCACAACAAGCAGCCTCTTTAGATTACATTATAAGTAGTTATGTGATCCATTATTAATGTCAAATATTGTTTACGGCAACTTTAAAATACCCTTCTTCGCCTGAAAAAGTTTTAAATGAGTGTTATTTTTCAAGTTTTAAGAAAACAGGAGATGCTTTCAGCAGTTCCGTTAAACAGTAAATTAACTCGATCCAACAGAGATTTGCTGTAGTATTTACTGAATTTTATGCTGCAGAACTTTTATGAGCCCGACTGCTAAATCAATTTGCTGCACCACAGATAGCAGGCTACAATATTGTAGAAGTTAATTAGAAGTACCATTTTCTCACATGTGCTGGAGGGCCTGGTTCATCTCTAAGCAAGCCGGACTCTGCTCGTCTCCGATTACATTAAGATGCCTGTTAGAATAAGTGTTTCATATTAGGTAGGTACTTTGGCTCGAGCCTCTTCACGGGTATAATTAGCACGTGTGGATCTTTGGCTCCTCCCGTGATAAAATTATGTCTGCTTCTCCTGCAGTTTAACACTGTAGAAATGTTTGCAGAACTCAAACTCCAATCTGCCATTATCTAAATGGAGGAGCCAGAGACCCTGAGTTAAAGGTGCTGTTCATGAAACTGCACAGCGGGCCACTGATTGATAGTCAGCAGCGTTGCAGTTTGGAGGGTTCAGCCTCGCAGTCCCACACGACTGGAGACTTCCAAACAAATTAGTTGACTCTGAACAGAATCTGCTGTTTTCTCTGCTCGGGAAATGTTGTTTTTATTCTATTTTTACCAATTTAACAAACACTTAGACTGACGGAATAAATGCCCTGGGACTTTTTAGTAGTTAAGTTAGGGTTGAGGTCTTTTTGTTCACTCGGTTAACTGGTGATGATATGCTTAAATAATATTTATAATGATATTTATTGGCATCTGGGCTGTTATTTACAACCTAAGATGTACCATTTCACTTTTTATGTCATTGTGTTTATCACAACTATTTGTTTTTTAACTGCTTTTGTGAATAAAGAATGAATTAAGCATCTGTGCAGTTAAGCTTGTGTTGCCGTATTATGTGACGTCTAAATTCAAATTGACACAAGTTCAGCAATGGTTTAAGTCTTTATAGCAAGTGGTAAACATTGTGAAAAAAAATATGTTTCAAACAGTAAATTTAGCTCGAAGAACTTCTTGTTTCTCAGTCAGTTTGGTGAGAAAAACCCTGCACCTCCTCAGTCCAACGCTTGCTTTCTCAGGAGCTTACATGCACCACTGCTGCAGACACAGCTTTAATAATACAGCTGCACACTCCATCTCACCAGACTGTGAGATGCTTTCAAATTTGTCATCAATTATTTCAGTTGACTTTTAAAAAAATAATTATGATTTCAAATCATGCAAAAAAAAATCATAATACATCAAGATGCACTAGTCATTTTTATCACTGCATCATGACACTCTGAAAGAGAATTGAAATAAGGGGCCTAGAGATTTATATCTGTTATTCAATCTCCATCCCTCTCAGGATCTTTTTTTACGCTCATTCCTCTTTGGGTGAGCCGCTGCCATGAGCTTCCAGTATTAGTTTCACATTATTTAAAAGCCTGGTGCTTCACACACAGCAAATAAAGGGTGCACACTGTACATAAAAAGTGATGCCTTACCAAATTGTCAAAGTTGGAGGTGAGAACAGGTTGGAATATTCCTCTTTAGAGACATTTACCTGCCCTTTCACTTAGTAGACAGAAGGTGTAACATTAATTACTTCTCCATTCTGTTGATGCTTAAGAATAAATTACTTATTATTGTTCTAATTTGCAGCTGAGCTCCTCTCGGCAGCTTTTTGTTGGTTGAAACATTTTGCCGCCTCCCTCACTAATGGCTTTGGACCTTTGATGTTCACTGGAAGCATTTTAACAACAGAGAAAAGAAACAAACGCCTCACATTTGAATGAGTTTGTAACATCATTACTGACCATCTTTATTAGCAAGCCGTCCACACAAAACCATTACAGAGGAGAGTGATCATGTATCCGCTTATTGCTTGTTACATTTAGCGGGCGCTACGGATTTGCAGTGTGATTTCTCATTCAGGCTAATGTTTTAACCGTTGTGTGGCACACAGGAACCAAAGGGCAGGATTTTATCTCATGCTTTTTATGACTGAATAACATAATGAGGGTTTTTCACCTTGAAAAGTGAAAGAATTTTACATATGTAGAGCAGCACTGTGCTTCAGTCTGCACATTAGCAATTATATCATGTAAGACAAACTGTAATTGTTGAGTCAGATCTGAGGTGCCTGACAAGGCGCACAGCTATTAAAACGTTATGAAAGTGTGCACAGCTCACTTTAATGAGAGGGAAGGGAGAGATATGGTAGGAGGGCGAGGAGAAGGGGGAGATGAGGAGGGAAGGTGAGGCCATGTGATGCTCATTGTTGCAGCTCATAGAATGGGATATTTTATAACCTGGAGGTGCACGACACAAAGAAGCGGTGCTCGTTGAAACATGATTATCCAAATCTGACTAGCATCCACACACATATGCACCCACACTCTTTAGTCCTCTCTTTTTCATTCAGCTCTCTGCCTTTTATTCCCACACATTTTTTTCTTTACAGGCTACGGCAATGAGCCCCATGTCTCTGAAAAACATTTTCTTGTTTAATTCAACAACTCCCACAAAGGCAAAACACAGAAAAAAACACGAAGCAGAACCCGACTGGCTCTTGAGTGAAGCATCCTGCAGAGATTAGGGGAGTTTCCTCAGAGTAAGGAACGCTGTTGTCACCAGGCACAAAGCAATTAAAGGAAAGAAATGTCATTACTAAGTGCAACACTTGGAGAAAGAGATCCTTGGTGAAAAGCTTTAATTATTCAGATTTATTCTCGGTGCTCCGAATAGCCAATGAATGCGACATGTTTGACAATAAAAAAAAAGCTCTGAAAATATATCCTACTAGGACAGTTGACACAAAAAGCACTTAGGAGTCAGACACGTAACGACTCTACTTCTTCTGCGCAGTTCCATTGTTTGTCTTTTTGCAAATGATTTACTGTGACTTTCAGAGTCTGTCCAAAACTATGTGTGGGTGGTGCACAACATCCCACAGTTAGCCTGCCAGGTATCGTCATATTTTCCATCCCTGGTACCATTTCAAGTGATGAAATGTGTCAACATCTTGGAGCGTAACATAAACTCCAGGCATCCAGAGCACAGTCTGCTGAGCATGGGAGCCATTTGTTGGGCTGCGAATGAATCATTCAGAGCTAAAACGACACCTCACAGATTAAACACTTGAGCAGCTTGAGCTTCCTACGTCGGAGAGATGAACATTCAGTCAGCAATTACAACATCGAAATTTTATCATGAGGACAAGTGATCAGTAAGATTAACCAAATGAGCCATAATGCACTTTTCAGCGGAGCGAGGGACACTGTTGATGTTGTCAGCTCCATGTTTTGATGCTTTGAAAGTAATTCGGCTTGTGTAAAGGGACCTGAATGTGTGAGAATTACCGAAGATATGAGTGATATGATATGATATGCAGAAATAAAACTCATGCCAACTTTCCCAAAACTTGAATTAAGAAAGCTTCAAAGCACTTAGAACAACTGGTAAATGGGGAAATGTGAGGCTGCAAAGACACAACAAGCTAATGAAGAGAGAAAAGTGTCAACATTTTGAGAAAAACATTGTTTTGCTTTCTTACAAAAAGTAAGTGAGAAGATATGAATCTTGTCTCAGCGTATTCATCAAAGATGCGTTTAACCCAACTGTTAGCTTAAGATGACAAAGCTAACCTTGAGAGGAAACATCCTGTTTTTAATGTTGTAACTTGTTAGCATATCAAACTAGCAGCCCATACATTCAATTCCATGATATAGATTTGTCGGGAGTCTCTTTGCCAAGCTTTTGTTAATCAATAGATTACTAATTAAACAATTATTATACTAATATTAACTTTTATAAGACTGTGTTCAAAGTGATGTACTTTTAATGCTGTTATGTTAGCATTTTTCTCCGTGTCTTTGCTATGCTAATCATGAAGCAAAATTTCTGATCTGAGAGCTGTTCAACATTTTAGGAAAAACATTATTTTGCTTTCTTACCAAAAGTAGAATTTAGCCTTTATTGTATTTATTTTCTTAACACAACACAGCTAACCTCCCGGAAAGAATCATCAACATTATAATAATAATATTTATTGTTGTAGCTTATTAGAAATCAAGCTAGCCATCCCTGTATTCAACCTCATGATAAAGGCTTCTCTCTGGAGTCACCATGTGTCGTTGTTACTTATCAACAGAACACTAATCAAACCATCATTAAACTTAGATTAAATATAATATGACTGCTTTCAAAGTGAAGTCTTTCTGATGCTGTTATGTTTGCAGTTTTTGTATTGTTAACTAATGCATTTTCTGAATGCTAATTAAACCATTATTGCTGTTGCTTGGAAGTAAGGTACCTTTGATGCTGTTATATTTGCAGTTTTCACCCAGTCTTTGCTATGCTGATCATGTTTTGAAACCACAGTTTAGCATTATGCACAGACTTCCTGTCTAACTTCCATTATAAACATAAAACAAATGTGTTTCACAAAATGCTGCTCAAACACCAGACAAAAAAATCTGTGATGTTAAGGTAATCAACAATGCAAAAATCTCAAATACAAAACAAACCTGATGCAAAACATTTTGTGATCTAAACATCTTACAGTTTTGCTCATATGAGAGTTTCAGCAAACATTTAGCAAATCCTCCAAACTGCATAAGATTGTTGTAAATCGCTTGTTTCAGCGTGATTTATGCACTTGTTTGAGAACAGGTGACAAACTTGCTCAGTGTCATAATCTAATTAAAACTACCTGTTTCACTGGTCGGGGGGGACCTTTTATGAAAAAAAGGTAACCCGATGTTTGCACTTAAAATCCTGCTGTTCAAAATTTTAAAAAAAGTTTTTTGATGCGCAACAGTTAACATAAAGCAAGTGTATTATTAGTACAATATCAATATTTTATCTTCAGTAATTTCATTATTGTCAATAACAGTTAACAACAAAATCTCTAATATGTTTCTATTAAACTGATTTCTGTCTCACTCAGCAGAAGAACAAGGAGCTGCAAACACACCATATATGTTATATCACCATGTTACTTGCTTTAGTCTGATCTCAAACAAGTTAAGAGAAAATTAACTCTGCTAAACGCTTCAGTGTTCACCATCTAGTCACTAACACTGGCTGTCTGCATCCATTGGGTGGCAGAGATTTTGTTTTTGGCAAACAGATGCCCTCTTCTGCCAGAAACAGGGCTAATGGGGAGTAATGAGGGTGAATCAAAACATTAAATGAGCTGTAAAACAAAAACAAAGAGCTGAAAGACATTAAAACACTCTGACTAGAGAGGAAGCAAAGATTCTGAGATAATTCTTTTGAGTTTGCAATCCATTTTCCATTTCACAAAACACTAAGCCATTTTATCTGTCGTTAATATGAAAATGTATATTGGTGCAGCTGTTAGCCACTCAGTGGAGAGAAGTTGATTAGCTAGCAAAGATGCTAACATGATCTAATGAGTCATTTGTGACATTTTTATCAGAAGCAACAGGCTCTGGTCTTAAAAATAACATCCACAATAACTGCTCTTGAAAAGCTGGATCTCACACACACACACACACACACACACACACATTCACACACAGACACCTTTAAAATGACTCTCCTCCTCACAGTCAGACACAAAGACAGCCCATCCCCTTTTACTCACACTGAGTGTATTCTTGCAGCAGGGCAAACTCGGCCGGGGTCAGCGTGACCCACTTGTCCTGGCTGCTCATCGTGTTCAGACCTGGTCCCTCTGTCTGTTGATCATTCCCCGAGCAAGCAAGACACAGACGGGCGTCACGAGCTGGAAAAAACAACAGCGGACATCAGATCCCCTGCCACATAAACAGCTCTCTTTTTAATGGCACTGAAAATGACAAAGCAGGTCAAATGCACCAAATATGTGGCTGGAGATGCTTGTTTGCAATTAGAGGCTGCAGGCAAATTTAAATGGTTGTTTCTGCACCAAAAGGTCATAAACACTGTAGATATAGCAATATATACTGATTTATTTTTTAATAAACTATGTGATTTTTCTAAATTTCCACATCAGTGTTGCTTGTGATGTGTCATATTTCCTGTTTTCCTGCCCCGCTCTCTCTCTCTCTCTGCAGTTGTCATCTCGAGACCGACAGCCAAAAATGTCCCTTTATCTCCTGATCATCACGTTTTTCAGCAGCGTAGCGAGGACTTGACATTTCAGGCATTGACATTCATGTACGCCTGCCAGTGCAGGAGGAAGCCAGACTACACAGTCCACCACAAATTGATATTGATGGAGACCTTTGTATGGATAGAAACAAATGTTAACAGGAAAGTTAAAATCCAATTACAGTTAGCGTTTGAGAAAAATGTAACTATGGAAATAAAAAAAAATTACAGTTGAATAGCTGCTTTATTGTAAAAATTTCCTTCTCATTAATGATTGTTATTGATTGTTATGTATCTGCATTTTTATGTTCAGATGTCTGTGCTATTTTTAATTTATTTGTAGTTAAAAGAATATTTGATTTGTTTAAAAAAAACAAAAGTTTTTACATCAGTGAGAATAAAACACAGAAAATGTGCTTTAGTGCTTCACTCTATTAAGCAATGTAATGTCACTTAATCACAGATTAGAAGTATCCACATTATAAGAGATATTTATTATCAGTAACAAAAAAGACTTGCAGGCTGCATCTCAGAGTGAAGAATTTGTCATTTTTCTGGAGAAAAAAACCAACGAAACAAAAACCTGGATCGACTGCCAGTTCGACTTTTTGCCTTCGAGCAAAGAAGCATGAAATGTTTGCAGCAAGCAGAAATTGAAAAAAGACCTCAGTGGGGCATTAAAAGCATAAAGCTGCATTGGGTCTGTTTTTTTAAATGACCTTGCATCAGCCTCCACTGGTTGATATGATCACAACAAGATCGAGCTCGAGCCAAATCAGCCTTTGTGGGCTCATATTTGTACCTGAGGCCAACATCTACTGTTTCATCTGTGGTAAATTAGAAGCTGTCAGTGTTGAAAAGACAGATGCACTTCACCAAGGGCAAAAAAAACCAGAGAGAGCATCAATCAAATGAATCACCAAAGTGTAACAAAAAAAAGAAAAGAATTCAAAACTGATTACAGGTTACACAGGTTTGTCTGACGTAACTGTGCTGCAGGAGGCATGTCAGTCACATCACAGGTGGACAACAGGCCCTTAATGTTTTTGTCATTTCATAAAAGCCAAGTGTCGGGCTGAAATTCGGTTCTTGCAAAGCGGATTTATCAGTCTAACACAATTATGTGTGAGTGTTTGAGCTGCACTGATTAGTACAACATCACGATTCTGCTGTTTGCTCCCCCTCTTGTTTTTGTGTAGAATGAGTGTGCATGCAATTGTATGTTTGTGTTGGTGTAACTCAGGCAGCTGTGTGGGTGTGTGTATGAGTACTTGTATTTTTTGTGTGTGTGTGTGTGTGTGTGTGTGTGTGTGTGTGTGTTACACTACAAGTAAAACATTAGCCCAAATTACTGGGAAATGAAATCCTGGATCAACAAGTGTGCATGTGTGTATATGTATTAGTGTGTGCATGCATGTGTGTAGACAACATGCATTGATGTGCTTTTTCAATTGAAGTATAAATGTGTCTAATTAGTTTCCACTTGAGTGCGTGTGTGTGTATTCATGCAAGTGTGTGTGCATCTGTGCGTAAATACGTGTGCATGTGGTTCCACCCCATGCATGAAAAGGCAACTGCACAAGCAAAAGCCACATAAATTATTAAGAAAAGCACCATTATTGTTGCATAAAAATACACAAAAAAGGGGGGAAGCAATAGACAACACAGTGTGCAGCCACCAGTGTTTCTGTGTTAACACGCTGGGTGCGTGGGAATCAGCCTCCCTCGCATAAACTTTGATCTGCCGCTGGAGCTGAAACTATAAAAATGCTTTGCAACATCTTATTTAATGCTTCACAGCAACAGCAAAAAAAGAAGCTGATGGAAAAACCTTGTTTTTTTTAACCTCAAATCTCCAGTGAGTCTAATTCCGACACAGCGATACCATCTCTAACATCCAACATACTGATGTGTGCAGTGTGTTCCTGCTGCGCTCTGCACTGCAATCATCCTCCGTTTCTTTCCCGTGTTGCCTAACTGCGGTGCATCCTCACAGAGAAACTCAGCAGGAATCCTCTCAACAATCAGATTTCATCTCTACAAATGTTGTCAGGTCAGCTTCATTGACCTCCACTGGTGCAGTGAGGAATAATCAGTGGGATCCATGTGTTAACACCAAAGTGACACCTCCTCGCTGAAGACACCACCGATGCCACGACACACAGCAGCCACTGCGACACACAGCACCATGAATGAGATGTGTTATCAACATGCCTCTCACCTGCTGCAGAGCTGGACTCAAACACCAAGGCAGGATGAGGGAGGAGTCCTCCGGGCAGATGTTTTCAGATGAAGCCCCTCAGCCACATTACTGCCATTCCCCCCCCCCCACCTCCGGGTCCTCTGTCAACTGCAAAAAAAAACAAGAGTGGGTGCTTGTAATCAGATGGAGTGTGAGAGTGTGATGATGAAGGAGGGAAGACGGAGCGGCGGCTCTTCCCGCTGCATGTCAGTGTGTGAGTATGTGGCTTGTGTTTGTTTTTCTCTGGCGGTGTGTGTGTCTGGTCAGAGCAGCATTGCCGGGGGATGTGGAGCGACGAGAGAGAGAGAAAGAAAGAGAGGGAGAGAGAGGGGGGGGGAGAGAGAGAGAGAGAGAGAGAGAAAGGGTGGGAGAGCACCAACACTGCTCTGCCTGCAGTGATCTGTTTCCATACTCCCGCTCGCTCACGTCACATCCCTCCATCCCTCCCCTCAAACGCTCAGGTCCTCACCTTCCTTTCCCTCCCCCTTACAAAAAAAGAAAAAACCCTCGAGGTCCTTTGCTGTCCCGCTTTCTCTCCATCTTTCTCATCTCTCTATCTCCACTACAACCCTCCTCCCTCCTCCCTCCTTTCAAGCCACCTGTGCTCCGGTCATTGTGGCACGCTTCGGCTGTTCGCATTAGCATTCAACACGACAGGCGGTAAGTGCAGCAACCTGTGGGATATCCTCCTCTCCAGAGGGCTGAGAGAGGAGGAAGATGAAGATGAGAGGGATGAGAGAGTGCCGGTTGAAGCCCGAAAACAAAGGAGAAAAAGATGAGAAAAAACACATATGTGGAGGGAGGATGGAGATGATGCAGGGGAACAGAAGGTGGAGGATGATGTTTTACTTTTTTGTGGAGAAATTTTTTATTTAATTTTCCCCCTCTCGTTGTCTGGGGAAACAAAGACATCAACATAAAGGAGAACTGAAAGCATTCATACAGAGAATACAAACACTGTTATGACTTCTGGTGATATAGTCTCGAAATTAATTTATAAATTTGTGTGCATGGACGCATGGACACAACTAGAAATAGTCATGCTCAATTAAAAACGTCTTTCATGTTTGCGCCACATTCACCGTCATTCTTACTCTGCAGTTTGGTTAGCAAAGCAATACTAATTACATAACATTCGATGACTTTAAAATGAAGGATGCTATGCAACGTTGCAGGGTGACATAGACAGTTGGGCTCATCATTTCGTGTTATGTTAGGCATCTAACCAACAAATACATTTAAAATAAAAACATTAACTTCAAGACGAGGATGGGGAACCTTAAAGGCCATCTATGCAACTAAGACGTGGTTTAAATTAAGAACATTTTGATGTTGTATCATAGTAATGTATGATTGCCGTTAATTAGGTAAACATGTTGGCTACAGTCAATAAAACCGCAGGTCTGTTGCAGAATTCAGCTCCGTCATCTGCTTCACAGTCAGATGTGCTACAGGCTCAAACACTGCTGCAACCATCTTTCACTTCCCCCCCTCACATTTTCTTTCTGCTTTGGCGCTTGACATAAATTGTGTGGTGTGAATTCTCCAATACGGTCGTAAGACTCCAGGATGCTTCGGGGAAAGGGGTCGTAATGCATCATTTTTATTTGTAAAACGCATATTTTTTTCTGTCTGATCTGCCTTGGTCTAACAGCAGAAATGCAAAGAGAAGGCGAACTGCTGTGCATATGAAAGAGAAATCTTTTATTTGTATTCATTCTCTATGTTTGAAATGAATCACACCTCAGAGGGTCACAGTGGATAAAATAACCTTTTCTTTTGTACGGTCATATTTAAATGAACCCGTGGCTGCCTGAAGCAAAATGTGTTCATCCATCATTAATATTCCAAATGAGGTCGTTGACATTTCAGGCATTTAGCCGATGCTCTTATCCAGAGAGACGCATGATGATTGCACATGTCGAAAATGAGCTCGGACTCTTATGTGGCCTCACTGGAAGCAATTAATAGTAATGAAGTCGGGGGTTAGAGCCACAGCATCTTCACATGAGGTGGAGTAAATATTTCCAGAATGATCATGTAGGCATCAAACCATTTTAAGCTAATAAATGCCAGAGATGAAGGTTATATGACATGTTTCCAGCCTGTTAAATCATATCTGGTCAATTTTGTTGCAAGAAGCTGGTGTCTTCTCCTACAAGTAGTATGAGTGCAACTTGTGGGCAGTAAAGTGCTTAAAAACCTGTTTTTTGAGGCAAAGCCATCAAAATTTTTGAGTAGTTTTTATCAGATTTGACTGGTGATTCTTAACATGCAGTTTTATGTCCAGCTGACCACTGAGGGCAAAGTTACGTCTCTTTCCACAATAGTTTAGAGGGCACCTGGTTTTATGAAAGCCCTTTCACACAAAGCACGGATTTTCGTCCGGACAATTGCACGGTAATTTGTTTGAACAGATAATATATGCACACTGCTGCGGAACATTAGTGAAAAAACATCTGGATGGACTTTGAGCTCATAGATGTTGGACCAATGTGATCCTTTGTTTTCAGCTAATATCACCACATGAAATGAATTAACATGAAGCTAATGAGCTTCAAGCTAACATTTGCAGTCATCATACCGTACTTTCCGGACTATAAGCAGCTATTTTTTTCTGGACACTTTGAACCTTGCAGCTTAAACTATGATGCGACTAATTTATGGACAAATATAAACAAGTGTGTGATGAAGTAATTCTGAGGCTGTTAAATTCCGACACTGAAGAAGACAGCTTTAGTGGTTTTAGTTGTTAA